>CANUEX010194271.1:0-40252 GCA_948099535.1 Jatropha multifida | reverse complement strand
AATATGGGCTTACTATTCCGATAGTCAAATGATAATAGGGATGAGATGTGATAGTTTAGGCTTACTACGGGCCTCGGGTGCCTTAAGCTTACCTAGGTCCTAGTGCCGGTCCGGCCCACGATTTTGGGTCGTGACATATATGAAGAAAAAAGTGGATACAAAGCAAAGATAAGAGCAGAAAAAGGACTGATATTAATTAAATATTTTTATTTTGATAACTTATTTTTTATCTTAGTAAAATTAGTTTTATGATGTTCAATATGTATATTATGAATTTTTTTTCAATTTGTTTGTGTAGCTTTATGCTTATGAATGAAATGTTAGTTTTTATTTATTATTATTGTTGTTGTTGTTATTATTATTATTATTATTATACTCTTTCTTTTATTTATTTTATTTTTTTTGCTTCCTAGGTAGGAGTTTAAAAGAAATCTAAATACTAAATTTAATAAATAGATTTAAAATAACAAAGGGAGCTAATAAGATAACATCTCTTAAATTAAAAAATATATATTTAATAAATTAAAAAGATGAGATGCGTGATATTCTTATCATTTAAATTTTAATTTTATTATCTAAGTATTAGAAAATTATATATAATGGTCATATTTTCAAATTAATATTCATTTATGATAATTATTTATATCTATATTCAATTTTGAAATTTTTTATTAAATCATTTAAGATATTTTTATAAATTTAAAAATTAGAGCTTATTTAAAATAATTATCTATATTTATATTTTATTAAATCATTAAGTTCTATGGACGGAAGATAATGAATAATAGGGATGTCTTATGGGTTAAAGTATTGCGGCAGAAGTACCATTTGGGTGATGCACTGATGCCTATTATTTCTCAAAACCAAGTTTGCTCCTCCTTATGGCGTCATCTTAGGAAAGTATTTTCACTTCTTGTTGATGGAACCATCTGGGCTTTGGGGAATGGGAGAAGAGTTCGTTTTTGGCTAGATTTGTGGCTAAAGTCGGCCTTAATTTTGTCTGAAGTAGCTTTAACTGATATCCCAGTCACTATGACCTCTCTCTGTGTGGCCCATTATGTCTCTGGAGATGGACATTGGCGATGGGACCTTGTTCAGCAGTGGCTGTCTGCAGAGTACTCTCTTTGTTATCGGCCATTCCTTGCCCTCACCCTATTCTTGGAGATGACATGGTATACTGGGGATGTTCGAGTTCTGGTGAGTTCATTGTTAAAACGGCATATCAGCTAATCTTAATAGATATGGAGATAGTTATTCATCCTGTTTGGAAGCTTATTTGGTCCTGGAGAGGGCCCCAACGAATCCGATCCTTTTTATGGCTATTAGCTCATGAGAAGCTCCTCACTAATTATGAACGATATAGAAGGCATCTTTCGACTAACAGTTCTTGTCCTATTTGCTTTGCTGTGTTCGAATCGGTTTTACATGTGATTCGAGATTGTGATATTGCCATGGCAGTGTGGAATTGTTGTTTGCCTCTCTCGCTGCGAGCTGATTTTTTTAAAAGTGGACTTAGTACACGCTCATGGATTCTTCTTAATTTGAAATGCTCTTTGCGCTTTTCAGGGTGTTGCATGGCCAGTTCTTTTTGGCGCTATCAGCTGGCTCTTATGGAAAAACAGGAATAATTTTATTTTTAAGCAAAAGATCACCCCTCCTTTTATTCTTCTGCGGACTGCGATTGTTGAAGCTAGAAACTATTTGGAAATGAATCAGTTTGAGGTTCATAATCCTAGAGACCCCTTTTCAGAAAAGTGGATTAGTTGGGTGTATCCTCCTCCTAACTCTGTTAAACTCAATATTGATGGTTCATTTTTTATAAATTCAGGTATGGCTTTTGGTGGGGGCATTATCAGATGTCATAAAGGGATGTGGCTAAGTGGTTTTACCATTGGCATTGGAAAGTGCTCGGTCTTGGGAGCTAAATTATGGGCTATGCTGGAAGGGCTCAAACTTGCTCAATCCAAAGGTTTTACTAATGTCTTTGTTGAGTGTGACAATGCCATGGCGGTCAGTATTCTCAAAGGTGATAGCAGGATTCCTTACTCTGTTCGCTCACTTGTGCTGGCTATTCAACAATTCTTTCAACTGGACTGGAGACTTCATATTTTGCACATTCACAGGGAGGCAAACTTTTGTGCTGACTGGATGGCCTCTTATGCCTCTACTCTGGACGTGGGTGTTTGTATTTATGATGCTCCCCCGCCAAGTCTGCATCATTGGCTTGCTCATGATTTGGCTGGTATAGCCTATCCCATCGATGGTGTAATAGTTAGTTTTGTTCTTTATCTCTTTATTCTACCAAAAAATATCATTAAGTTTTAGATTTGACTATATAATTTTTTTTCATCTATTTACAATAGTTATTAAATCATTAAATTTTAGATTTGACTATTTAATTTTTTTCCATCTATTTACAATAGTTTTATATTTTTATATTTATATATTTTTATTATTATGTTTATGCTTATTTGCAAAAAATTCTATATATATTTATATATAATGTGGTTACTCTATTTTTTATATAAATATATATTTTATATGTATAAAAAAATTTTTTAATATAACGTACGATAATAAAATAATAAAACAATCCGCGTGGATTTTTACCTATTTTTTCTTAAAAGACGAATTTTTGTTGATGTTAGTTTGGGGTTTGTTGAGTTAATATTGGTTCATTATGAGTTATGTTTATTAATTTCTTATTTTTATAATTATAGTACATTGTTGGAAATTTGCCTGGTCAATACAAATATTTTTCATTAATTCAACGATAGGTGTTATCTCGTTATTTTTGTGAGAGATTTTTTATTTAAGTATAATGCATACTTTGAGAGAGGGATTCGCTTTTTATTCTTAATATTGTTTTGTTTCTTTTCGATAAGCAAAGAGAAAAAAAACACGAGTGGCTAATAATTGAAATTTAGTTCAAGAAATTCTAGTTGATATTAACAATTTGTGAGACCAGGTTTAATCTTAATTTATCTTTTCTATCAACCATCAAAATTGAGTACTGAGAGTATTTGAAAATCCGTCCTCTTTCGGAGTAAATTTAAGATATATATATTAGAGTTAAGATAAATCTTACTAGGATAAAGATTATGGGAATCCTGTATTATCTAGTAGTTAAAGTTCTCTTAAAAATCTAGTATTATCATTTATTATTATATATTAACAGTAGTCCCCCATCGATTATTTGGTTATTTATGTCCAAATATAATATTCATAAAGTATTTTTAGAAATTTTTATTTATAACTTATTATAGGGTTTTTTATTTGTTGTTATTATCCAAACATGACATTATTTAAATTATTTAGGCGATTTAAGTATGTTTAACAACTAATAACTTAATGAATAGTGATTTATTTAGACTGGTGCATAAGGAGTTTTCACTTTAACAGATAATGTCTTTAACAAATGTACAAATGTGTCACTTAGGTTAAGTGGTGAAGGTTGTGTACCTAAATTTGTAGATTTAATAGCTTGGGTTGAGTCGCTTAGGCCTCTGGCAAATTGTCCACTAGACAGAGAAAACTTGACCGCTTAGCCTCTAGCAAACTGTCCCATTGGACGGAGATAACTGGGTCGCTTAGGCCTTTGGTGAACTGTCCACTGGACGAAAAAAATTGGGCTGTTTAGGCCTCTAGCGAACTGTCCCATTGGACGGAGATAACTGGGTTGCTCAGGCCTCTGGTGAACTCTCCACTGGATGGAGAAAATTGGGCCGCTTAGGTCTCCGGCGAATGTTCCATTGGACGAAGATAACTGGATCGCTTAGGCCTCTGGCCAACTGTCTCATTGGACGGAGATAACTAGACCGCTTAAGATTCTGGCAAACTGAAGATTGGTTGACTGATTAAGTCTGTTTATTGACCTCCATTTATTTGTGTTACCTACACTTTTATCATGATATAGAGAATAAAAGTTCAAAGCAACAAGCTAATTAATAAAAATTGCTTTGTCTTAATTGAAATAGAGAAAATAAATATACATAGTTAACTTGTATGTATTTGAGGAAAATTTATTCGCATTTAAGGATCAAGAAGTAGTAAGATAGCTAAAATTAGGAAAGAGATAATATTATAAATTCTATGGTTGCAATCGCTCTTAAATATAGAGAATTTTTATAAATAAAAAAGAATATATAGTAATCGATTTATTTGCTTTTGGTTTTTTTTTAACTTACACTTTAGAGTTTTTTCATATAAATTTAAATCAATACCTTTGACGATGGAGCTTCATGTCAAGTATTTCCCTTAATATTTTCCTTAATTGCAAAGGGAAACAACAATATATAATAGCAAATTAGAAGACCAAAACTTAAACTTACTTTTTCCACTGAGAAAACACGTGAAAAGAGAAAACATGGTATAGTAATAGCTGGTCCTGCATGTAAATATGCTTTTACTCTTGTCTTCCAACCACATCCAACATATATCAAGAATTCAATTGAATTTATAAACTGTGTAATCTAATGGAAGCCAAGAAATAGTGATTTAAGAACCAAATAAGTAAAAAAACTAATGAATTGAAATATTAAAAGAATACATAAATCATTCGCATTCCAATATATCATAAAAAAGAAAACGGGATTAAATTAGCCATGAAGAGAGTAAAGTAGCGAGTTACACATAGGCATTATTTCAAACATTTGGTCCGCGTGTGCTAATATAGCAAGTACAAACAGTAATGCTTTTGCCTTCATCCTTCCAATAGCTGTTTGTCTATGAGAGTTCAATTGAGTAATTCAATTAATATAAGATTGAAGAAATACTTGGTAATTACTAGTAATGTCTCGAAGATCGAAGTTGCAGGATTACATTAACAAGCGTTTCTCTTTAAAAAATATCTGTAGAATGTTGGCAAGAATAGTAAAATATAGGTGTTTGCTATGCCTCTGAGACACCAAATAAGTTGCAGTGGTGGTAAGGACAGAATAGCGAAAACACATGCTCATGCAATTGCTATCGGCGGGCACGTCACTGCTTCACCGAAGTCTGCCCAGTGGCAGCTATATATCCAGCTTTGCTTTTTTATAAATAGTGAAAATATAGCTCGATAATTAGTGTTGCAAATTACTATTATTACACAATAAATTTATAAAGCCAATTAAGATATATGTTAATGGAGAACTTTATGCATATGATATGAAAAAGTAGAGCAAAACCGATATAGATTTATCTTTTATTATTATTGTTGTCGTGAAAAGTGTGTTTCATGCTCACCGCACCATTTGTTAACCATCAAAATTGAGTATTGAGAATCCTTGAAAATTCGTCCCCTTTTAGAGTAAATTTAGATATATATATTAGAGTTAAGATAAATCCTATGAGGATAAAAATTATGAAAATCCTGTATTATCTAGTAGTTAGAGTTCTTTTAGGAATCTAGCATTATTATTTATTATTATATATTAACATTTTCGATTGAGTATCTTATTATTTCTCATATCCTTTGTATGCAATTGTTTAAGTAGTTATCTAAAGAGGCCTATTAGTTAATTATTGTGATAACTTAATATTAGTGGCAATTCGATTTCTTTGATTATGATGATCTCAGTTTTCAGATGTAACCTAAGGAAATAATATTATGAATTAAATGTTTTGTACTTTATAAAATATTGTTCATCTTAAGGGCTTCCTATTCATAAGGCTATTAATTATTGAGTAGGATTGTTTACTACCAAGTTGATAATTAATTAGAGTCAACGAAAGTGTTCGGACATATGGCAGATAACTATGTCCAAGTTAGCAAATATGACATAAATGTATCATAAATAGAGTATGAAGATACCAATAAGCATTGTAACGAGTGATTTGACAGTTTTCTTTCTAAAGATTAGAATTCAATTATAATCGATGAAATCAGGGATAAAGCGAGACAGATATTTTAGAATATATGTTTACTCCAATCCATTTAATAAAGATTTTGATAGTTATAAATGGGGTTGTAACGGTATGCGCAATGAAATTATTATTTGTACCCGTAACTAATATAGGTAACGGTATAGTGTCTAGATACCCGTTACTTGTTGCCTGCTATATTAAATAAATTTAGTTTGGTCGTAGGTATCGCAGTTACTCTATTCATTTATTAGTAAAAATGTGCGTAAATAAGTTCAGATTGAGCAAATATCTTACCTGTTTGAGGTCTATTCTAAAAGTGTTTCAAATGGTACAACTAGTAAAATTTTAAACGAGTTGACATACAAATATTTAAGCGAGTTTGGAATAGTTATAGAAAATAATTCTAAATAGAAATGAGTGCAAATAAATTAAAATTTGCAGATATACATCCAGTTTTCATCTAATAAATACTCGCGTACAGCATTTTACCTCTTGACGAGTTAACCCGTATGCAAACAAGATTTGCCTAGCCAAGTGGACTGAGAATGCCCGCGATTAATAACGTCCACATGAAATTACATAAAATAGTCCAAGAGAGTGCCATCCATGGGTAAAATATTCATAAAATAAGTGGTGGCCCCATTGCTCATAGCATAAATTAATATTATAAGATGGAACATTCATGTGCTTCACACCTGGATTATAAAATAGCCCGCGGATATGGTGGCGAAAGATCATAGAAAATACGTTGTTTTCCGATGCACGGCTTTTCCCTTCTCCGTATGGATCTGAGTGGGATTGTAGTCAATAAGGTTCTTCTAATCAAAATTGTGAAATTACGTCATTTTTGTATTTTTTATGTTTCAATTAATTTTAATTTGCTGGATTAGTTTGTATTATTTTTTCTAAATTCCTATTCTTCAATAACGGTTAATAAAAAAAATTCAGATTCTCCTAGATTTTATGCTCATAAACTTTGATTCGAGTCACTATATACAAATTTTCGATTAATCAATTCAACTTCATTTGATAATAAAGATTTGTACAGATAGAAATATTAAATAATTAAAAAATACTCTTTTTATCTTATTTTGTTTGCTTGTTATTTTTTTTTAAATATTTTAAAATTATTTAGAAGATTTCTAAATTTATATATATATTTTTCTTTAATAATCTCTATATTATTAATTGAGTGAAAATTTTTATTAATATTTTAATAAATTAAGAATAAAAAAATAAAGCGGCTTTTTTTTACTGGACTCTTAATATGAATATTTTATTAAATCAGAATGGAATATAATTAATATATTGAAATAAGACGAAAGGAATAAATAATAATTTATATAAAAAAGGTTCGTTCAAGCTGCTCAGAGTCAAGAGTCAAGACCACCTTGTTTGAAGCCTGTACATTTTGACCCTCTATTATTAATTAATTTAATATGGTCCAGGATGTAGTGCTTCAATATTTTAATATTTTCCTAGATAACTTATAACTGAAGCAAAATATAGTGTGCATCATTTTTACAAATGTCTTTTGCCGTCAAATATTATTCTATTACTTAAATTTGAAGCCCTAATATCTAAAAGCTTTTGAGTTAAAAAAAATATTCAAGTTAGGTATGCACAAATGTGGGTTACTGTGTTATGTTTTTTTTTTTTAAAAAAAATTTATAGCACCCTGAATTTTAATCTGTTGAACAGTTAAATTTATAAAATTGGACTTGTTAAGTAGTTTAATTGATCTATTCAACAACTCAACTTGTAAAATTAGGTTAATTAAATATTTATTAGATAATTCAAAAATATAAAAGTTATGCTTTCAAAAAAATTGCATCAACCACATATTAAATCAATATTTTTTGTGTAAACGTCAAAAATCTTAAAAATTACTCGCTCCATTTTTTTATTTAGAGAAAATAGAAAAAACTATTGGATTAAAAAAGTTAGTTAAATTAAGTTTTCTCCCTAAAATACTTTTTATTTCATCATTAATTATGAAAACAACAAATGACACAAAATAGTACCAAAAAATGCATTTATTGTCTGTTTGCATCTTTTGGATGTCACTTCCAACCTACCTTCTTTATTAATTCTATCTGACTTTATTAGAACGAAGACATTTTATATAATATGTGCACAAAAATAAAAAAAATTTGGAGCCAAATTAAAGGCCAAATTTTTGAAGGTGTTCATTAAAGTCCATGAATTTTTTAGACTTTTTGGTGAAAATAAAAGAGAAAAATTTTAATTTTAACTCTAACTTGTTTAAATTTGAATAATTTTTTAATTTAAATTTAAAATTAAAAGCAAAATTTAGTTTCTCCAAATTTGAATGAAATTCAAAAAGTAATGCCCGAATACGATACATTGCGGCCAAAATGAAATAGAGTTTAGAGTCAAATTTTTTTAGTTTACAATTAGACTCTTCAAATTTTAAACGTTGATCACATATAAATGAAATCACATTCAAAGAAAATCTATCTACTTCTCCAAAACATCAAAATCAGTCATAGAATGTAGAAATGGCCACTACTTTACACCTTCCATATTTGAATCATATACAGAAATGACCACTCTTAACAAGTTTTAATTTGAAAGTGGGTACTAAAATCTGAGTTTTAATATAAGTTTGAAGGTACAGTTTTTTTAAAAAGTGCACAACTAATAATCATAAGGTCACAACATAATTTACAAAAGAATATATCCATTATATAGATTTGAAAAAAGCAAAAGATAATCAGAAAGTGCATAATTACTACCAATAAAAGTCCATAGTAATCTATTTATTGTCACTATTCTTACCTAGATCAGCATTAATAATAGCAAGTGTGTCCTCACAATTTTTCCTATTAGGTCATCTATCTCATCGCTTACAAAAGAATTTTGAGAGTCAATAAACTTTCCTCTTGTCCATGATTTTTGTATAGCAGGTTGGGTCTCATTTGAGTTTTTAAGTGCTTGGTGATCAGTACTTTTAGGCCCATATTTATTTTTTGGCCACTTTTTTCTCCGATAGGTGTTTTAGAAATCTCAGAATACTAACCTATTAATTGATGAAATTGCCCCGAATCAGCAACAAAAGATTGCAGCTCTTCAAGTTGTACACTATTTTTCTGTGTTTACTCACTATTTTTGTCTGTCTTTTCCACCAATGTGGCCAAAAGACTAATAATTGCATCTAATTTTTCAGAATCTCAACATTATTATCTACAACTGAAGGCATTCTTCCAAGCATTCTTTCAATCCTATATTTATGTGACCAAATTTATAAAAAATGACCACTATTATTATAAAATGAAATGAAAAAGTGAGTTGATAATTTGTTCTTAAAACACACGTGCATTAAATGCTCAGAATATTTGTATCTGCTATTTTTCTTAATTGTAGAGCTTTAATTTTAAAAAAATAATATACTTCAAAGGCTTTTTAATCTTTTTAACTTGACTTGCATTCCAAAATTACTATTTAGAGTAACTTTCTCTATATAAAAAATAAATCCAAAAAGGAAATTTTATCTAAATAAAAAAAACGGAGAAAGTATTATTTTTGTGTAACATTGTATAGAATTATTATAAAAAAAAGTACAATTTGCTGCGAGGTCAATTTTAAAATTCAAAGTGGCATAAAGTTTTTTTATTAAACTTCAGAACTTATATTATTATTCCGCATTTATGTAACTCATAGTGTTATTTCAATTAATAGATGAAAAAATATATTTTTTTTTCACTCTTTATACCGTAATTTTATATATTAATAACTGAATTAATACTGCGAATGTTCTCTTAGCCAAATGGCTAAGAATGATAACCCACCTTCATATAATTTGTAATTTTGTATTTTTTTGTTGAGTTTGCAAGTTTACTTAACTGATATGCATAATCATTTTGAGAAAATAATAGATTTTCAGTAATAAATATTTATTGCACATCAAGGTATAACCCACTGGTAAGTGTTTTATCATTTGAGAATAGATTCAAATTTAAGTCTCCTTTTTCGATACTCAAAAAAATATATATTTATTAATAAAAAACTTGAGTCTCATATTATTTTTTCAAAAGAGAGTACTGAAGTTTTGCCCAAATTTGGTAAATAACTTCCTTTCTTGTTTGTATTGTCAAATATGATTCATACCCGCCATTCCAATGCAAAAGTCGAATTGTCACAAATCATGAAATCACAAATATCTTCCTTTCCATCTATGACTCACCTAATTTTATGCCTCACTTTCCTTTTTCTTTTTTTTTCCCCCTTAAAAATATATCATCCAGCATATACTTTTGTCAAGTGTTCTTGGCATCAAAGAAATAAAAATCACAAACTCTAAATTACTCTTAATTTAAAAATACTATTTATTTTGTTATTAGAGTTTGATTATTGAAATCTAAGAGATGCCGTTAACTTTCATTAGAGGTCTCGAGTTCAAAACATGAGTATTTGGTTCCTTAAATACTTGAGAATAATCATTTTGCCCTTCATGAGCCTGCTCGAGTTTGATTATGGAAATCAAATTATCGAAAGATATTTTTTCAATATGAACATCTTAATCTAACATAAATGATATGTTTTTAATTAAATTAAATGTAATAATTATAGGATTTATCGATTATAAATTTATAAAAATAATATTTTGAGCATTAGTTTAAAAATATATCGGTATAAATATAGTAATTATTATGTTTCTTTTTATATTAATTAGATAGGCATCCAGAGTCTATTAGGATATGACCTGCTAACTATTAAGGGGTCAAGCGTCCAATTAATATTTATACCATCTGTTAAGATGAACTCTTAACCTTAATTAAGAAATACTATTCAATTACTCGTTTGGACAAGCATATTTATATTTTGAATAAATATAATTTTAAATCTAATGGCAAATCAAATCGGTTGTATAAGATGGTTCTCACAGTTGACAAATCCATAATTACAAATGAAAGTTATGTGTTGAAAAGCTTATGCAAAAAATTTTAGAACAAAGCTGATTTTTTTTTGGCAGAGAATATTAGGAAAAAAAAGCTAATATACCAAATAAATAATATAATAAATAATAAAAAGGAAACAAAATAAATGTTTAAGAAAATGGTCGTTTTGGCCACAAGCACCGAGGGCATCTTTCTGCGTTTGGCCGCCTGTCTTTCAAAAGATTCCAAAAGCCAGCTCTCTCTACCTCGCTCTCTAGACTTCTGGTTCTTTTTAGCTATAAATACCTAACCACCTCGTATTTTCCGCTCGACACCCATAAGCCTAACCTGAGTCCTGACCATTGAACTCTCCTGTTTCCTCTTTGATCTTTTGCTAACTCGGTAAGTTCTCTTCTCCATCCCTCTTGATTTTGTGCGTGTTAATTGTTTCATTTCCATATTTTATGTTTGATCTGTTGGGTATATGCAAGATCTCTTCTTTTTCATCAATTCTAAATGGGGTTGCTATCAGTTTGTAATGATGATGATGTTAAATAGTTTTTGTTTGTTTATTTGATGTTTGAAAGCTAAGATTGGTTGTTTGTTGATATGGATTTGTAAATATGTTTATGTGATGTGCCCTTCACAAGTGGGGCTGTCTTGTTTTGTCGGCAAGAAACAAATGGGTTGAAAGCGAAAATTGGGTTTTTGTTTAGTAAATCTTATTTAAAGAAAATAAAAAGTTAGAAGGATTTATTAATTGTCAACTTTTGATTGAGATTATCATTTCATAATTACCATTAAGGCTATACCTGTAGTTCAATTTTCATATTTTCGTATGTGTCAGAAAAAAGGACCATCTATTGTATATTGAAATGCGAAAATCTCCAATTCTATCGCAAATCTTGAGCTAAGCTACGCAAATCTTATAATTTTTCAGCAAGAATCATATAAGGATGCAGGAGAAAAGGGAAAGATGTGTAGAGAATTAAATTTTACTGCATCAAGCTGTATTAACTTCAATTTACTTATGTTGCTCTTTATATGATCTTGGTTTTTCGAAAATGTAATATAAGAGTAGTATGTGGGTATGTCGAATATACAAGTCTTGGACAACAAAATTCTCCTCACAATTTCCATTGATCAAATGGTCCTGCTGAACTTTTCTTTTCTTTTCTTTGTATCTTCCTTTTTTTTTATTATATTTTTTTTGGCTCATTTTGTTTTTTATTTTAAACTTCTCCTTCTGTTAGCATCTCAAAGATGTTAAATTGAACAAGTTCGTTCAATTTTGTTTAGAAAAAGAATTTCCTTGCATCAACCCATTTCATACACTTCTATCTTACTATCAGTAAGGGGTGGTGCATTCTGTGAGATGACACTGATCATTTATTTGGAGAGTTACTCGCAAGGTTAATTGTTGACCATCTTGATGGAAATTCATATTGGTCCTAATATCTATGTCTCATGAAGTTTGTTGAAGTATACCTCCTTAGGACATTAATATGTGATCTTATCAGAAGTACAGAACATGAATATCTGTCCCCAAAAAAAAAGAGAGAGAATTGCTGTAAATGCTATGAGTTGAAAATGACGTGCCAATTTTGTTATACCATTCAAGAACTGCAATCTTGGTTAGTTTTCTTTATAGCATCAAGTTTATGACCATCATACTTTTCTACTTACCTATTTCCCTTTTGTGGAGACAAAAATTGGTGTTTTGATCCTGTTACTCTACTTGCTGATAGTTTGTACGGCAGTTTAATACTATAAACTAGGGAATGTTGAGCAATCAGGCTAGTGCATACTATTAACTCCCTTTTCATTTGTTTCTCATTCATCTAGGAATAATGAATTGCTTGTGCCAAATTTTTTAGTAATAGATTATCTGCAACCAGATATGAAGGCCTGTTTGCTGCATTGAATAATGTAGGTGCATTTAATAGTTACATGAAGTGCGTTATGACACATTTTTTTTATCTTTTCTTCTTTATTGATCTCGCTAATGATGAGAGCTTGAAGAATCCTTCCTTACCATTGTTGTCTATAACATGGAGCCTTGAGTGAAGAGTGGAGAGCAGTTAGTTCTCTCTTCTCATAATGATCCAAACATGAATTGCATTCCTATGATGATTCTCTGTCATCATGTTGAGTCATTTATGATTATGAAAACTCACTACTATACAGTATTGTTGTGGCTTGAAGGTTTAACTGGTTGTTTGTGTTGTTATATGTTTAAAGCTGGTATTTATAAATTCATAAGCATTTGCATATTCTTGATGAGAGTACTACTGAAAAAGAATTCTTATGGATGTATGATACAATTATGCTTCAGTGAAACCTGAACTCTGATCCATTATTAACCTTCCAGATAATAATTAAAAAAAAGAAAGAATTTTTCCCTTATTGGGAGCAGCTATGGAACTAGCTGACTTTTGCTATTCTGGATTCAGGTGTAAAAATGGCAACTGTGAGTGTTCCCTCTCAATGCATGGTCAAAACCACACTTAAGAGTCAGTTTGCCAGTGCCATTGTCAAGCGTCCATCTTCTCTAGGATCAGTAAGGAGCATCTCAAAACGTTTCGGGTTGAAATGCTCCCAAAACTTCAAAGCATCAATGGCAGTGTACAAAATTAAACTGATTGGACCAGATGGTGAAGAAAATGAGTTTGAAGCCGCTGATGACACATACATCCTAGATGCTGCTGAGGAAGCTGGAGTTGAGCTTCCCTATTCTTGCAGGGCTGGGGCTTGCTCCACTTGTGCTGGGAAGATGGTGTCAGGTTCAGTCGACCAGTCTGATGGTTCGTTCCTGGATGAGAATCAAATGAAGGACGGTTATTTGCTGACTTGTGTTTCATACCCAACTTCAGATTGTGTGATTCACACCCACAGGGAAGCTGAACTGTGCTGAGCAATATTGCATTCGGATTCAGTAGTTCATGAAATTTCTCTGTAAGCCTGTTAGGGATTCCTAATTGTGGTGAAGGTTCTTTTGGATATTTTGTTCTTTTAGTTTATCATATAATCACAACGTTGGTGAATTTATCCATCCAGTTTTTGTTGGTAATAACTGTTGCCCAAATTTATGCAATGTGACAATTTTATATATAAATATTGTTCTTACCTATATCTTTTTGGCCTTAGGTGAAGCTCTTTTCAATCATGCTGTTAAAACTTTTATTTTTGAAAGGGAACATAGATGAATGCTTAGATTGTGATGACATGTTTGGATGACATTATTTTCAAAATTTGTATAAAAATATTTTTACATCTCAATTTAAATTAATATTATAATTAATAAATAATGAATATTCAGACAATTAGGAAGCGGTTTAGATCAGGCGGGATGAGTGTTTAACACCTTCCTATCTCTGTATCCAACTCACTTTTTTTTAGTTTTAGGGTGACGACTCTAATCATTTTTAAAATCTTACCAAAGTAAAGAAATTATTCTTTTTAAGGATTAAAATGACATTGGACAAATAAATTTTTCAATAAAATGAACTAAATCCGTTTGATTCGATTTATTCAAGTGACTTTTGAGAAAGCCATAAGATGGTCGTGTGAAAACCTGTCGTCCTCAGCCTAGTGACTCCACTAGGGATTATTTAGAGAGTTAACTTCAATAGTTGTCTAAATATTGATATTTACCAATAGTGTAATTAATTTAAATTATGTTTAATTTTTATATACTTATAATTGTCATTCATGCATTTATCTCTTCTTAATCTCCATTTTATCCAATACCCTTAAGTGACATTGGGGGATGTGGTCCATTCACTTTACTTGACTTTTGGGATCCGACAATAATATACATCACCCATAAGTCAAGTACCTTTTGGTATATCAAAAGAAATTGACACAATTTGTTATCACCTTTTACTTAGACTCAAAGTAAATGAAAGGAATCAACCAATTCTCGCTATGGAACCCAAGACTTTGCATAACCGACCTAAGCTCATGTAGTTAACCATAGTTCATTCCTGTTAAGAAATAACCATAATAATATTTGTTTGATACATTCATCCAATAAATGTGAGATATGTCAGTTCCAAAATCCCATGTTGGTTTATGGGCTTAACCCCTATGTCTTAGGAATAGAAAAGACTTGACTATGAATCGTGTGTGGTAATTATAAAGGTGGAGGTTATGCATTTGCTTACTCTCGTTCCCTTTTATGTGTATATAACTGCTATGATTTTGACATACTGCATTCATGCATCATCTAATCCATTTACTTTACATTCATTTCGATATATTCCATCATAACTCAATCTAGAAGATCAAAATGCCAAATAATGAGAGACTCGGAAGAGGAATTGAAAACAAAACGAGCTCGAAGAACTCTTTTTGACAACAACGATGGTGTCGAGCTTCAAATGCCTAAAAGAAAAGCACCCCCAAAGGAAGTCTTGCTAAGAGAAGTACATCATCTTCTGATTGAAATAAAGCAAGTACATCTCGATGCAACAGTCGTTTTCCATGGTGTAGAGGCACGATTTATGGTCTTGCATAGAATCGCTAGCCAACTTGAAGAAATAGGCCATTTGATCCTAAGGGATGTAAGGCCTTATTAGATTAGGCTTTGAGATGTTCTTGTAAATAGTTTGTTTTGAGTAATAAAAGAGTACAATCCAGCCAAATATTAATAAAAATATATATAAAAAAGAAGAAAAAAACCATATCAATGTAATATTTGGATGTGAAAATAGAGCACGTTTTGCTTCCAAATAATTCTCGAGAGCCTTTCTTTAAACTTTGAAATTTTGGTCAATCTAAATTAAGCCATTATAACATTAGTTGCATGATGTTGTGACTGTGTGATATTTTTGTATGTCAATCCATTACCATGCATGCATTCATACATGCATCATGCCATAATCTAACACATATCTTGTGCAGACAAAATAACATCAAGAAAGAAGAAAGCATTGAAAGAAAGTGGTTAATTGAGGATAGAAAATCGCCTAGTCAGAGTTGAAGAACCTTCAACCCTATTGTTTTGCATAGCTCAGTTCCTTCCAATTTGACAAATCTTCATTGTGAGGTCAAATTTCCTTCAGTTTAGGTAAATTCATGAGCTCCTACACCTACCAATGAAATGGCAGAAACTAGTATGTCTATGATCAATATTGAGAAAATGATTAAGAAAATAGTAGCATCCAACTTCGAGAAGTTCCTTAAGGTTAACAAGGGAAAAGAAAAAGTGGTCATTGAGGAAAGAGAAGGGGGAAATGAGGAATCAGTGAAGAAAGGCAAGTCGACGACATGTGGCAAGATGAAGAATTCTTTAGAAATATGGCTGTCAATAAAACTAAGGCTGAGCAAGTGGTTTCAGAGAAAATGGAGAAGCGAGATAAAAAACTGGAGAAGTTACTCGTTTTCATAAAGTCCAAGGGCATGGATCAATATGTAGATCTGGATGACGATGAGGATGAAGAGTTGGAGTTGAGGTAAGCGATTCTGGTTACGTACAAAATGCCAAAGGTGGTGAAATATGATGGAAATGGAGATCTAAAGTTGCACTTACTGCAATACAAATCCACTATGGAATTGGCTGGTTTGCCAACAAGGGAGATTTTGAAAATGTTCCCAATGTCCTTGACAGTATTTGCCCAGATGTGGTATTACAACCTAGATAAGAAGTTCAAAAGGGATTGGAGCGAATTGACAAACATTTTTCTTAGGGAGTACGCTTACAATCTCCAGATGGGAGTTAATTTGAGAGATATGGAGGCAACTGTGCAAAAATGTGATGAGCCTTTTACTAATTACATGGCTAGGTGGAGAATAAAAGTGACTCAAACGAGGACTAGGCACGACACTAAAGAGCAAATAAAGATTTTCATCAAGAGAACCTTGTCGAAATTCTGAGCAAAGTTATATTACATGCCTTCGACGGAATTTTCTCATGTTTATGAAGTAGAGACAACCATTGAAGATAAAATCAGGGAAGATAAGAAATATGGGAATCGCTCCGAAAACTTCACAAGGTCTGGATTTCAAGGGTCTAGTTAGTCAAGCAAAACTCTTGTCGCCAGTAAGAGATCAACTACTGCTGCTTCAGATTTATGAGCCACAAATGTGCTACAAAGACGGTCCTCCAACTTTGGCACCCCTCTGTCCTGCCTATTTGAGAATGTGGAAGCGATGGGTTTGCTGAAAACACTTGCACCAAAGCCTTTTTCAAATCCTTTACTAAGGAGCTTCGACCATAATACCTCTTGCCATTTTCTTCAAAATAAGGGTCATAACACTGATAGTTGCTACCGATTAAGGCACAAGATCCAGGATTTAATTGATAGTGGTAAGATCACTGACCTGGAGAAATTGTGGCCGAACACGAGAACCAACCCACTCCCAAATTTCAGGAATGTGTCTTCATCGAAGAATTTATACATGATGAAATCAGGAAAGACTCCCAAAGAGGTGCTTTCAGAATTTGACAAAGAAGAGGAGGAAAAAAAGGATATGCTGTTGTATATTCAGATCATGGTGCTGGATATATGGAACAATGATGAGGAATGGTCAGAGCAAAATAAATAAGTTTGGATATGGAGTGAGGAAGAGATTGTGGAGAATTCCTTTACTTTGGATGTTTGGAGTAGCGAGGAAAAAGGAGAAGTTGAAATTGTGAGCCATGTGACCTGCAATGGTCGTATATATCAACTAGACCTGATTAAGCCTCAGGAAGAGGAAGAAAAGGAGAAAGCACGTTCGTCAGGTGTGCCGAAAGTGAATACCGAAGATGACATTTTGATTAGATAGATGAAGAGAACGTATGCTAATATGAGCACGTGGGATTTGGTTGTTTCTTTGAAAGTGCACCTAGGGGCTTTACTGAAAGCGATGGTGAGATCTTTGTCTCGCCATCTATTTTAGCAGTAGATTTTATGGGGTTAGTCCAACGTGATCCTCTTCTGATCACTTTTTCTAATGAAGAACTACCCCCGAAGGAAGAAACCACACTAAAGCCTTATTCATAAAGGCTGAAGTGGCAAGGTAACTGGCAATGCAATGATTGATAGTGGATTGGCTCTAAATGTATGTCCTCTAAAGATTCTCTCCATGTTTAAGTTGAACGTGTTTGATTTAGAAACTTTTGACATTGTCATCAGAGCTTACAACTACTCGAGAAGATAAGTGAAAGGAACATTCAAGACAGTGGTCAAAGTAAGACCTATTGAAAAGGAAATTGAATTCATCGTGATTGACATTCCACTGACTTTTACCTTATTGCTAGGGTGTCCGTGGTACCATTCATTGGGAGGTGTACCTTCTACTTTGCACCAGAGGATAAAATTCCCATTTAACAGGGAAATTGTCACTATACCTACTGCTAATGAATAAAGCGTAGCTACACTTAATGTGGATAAGCAGATTATACTTCCATGGACTAGTTTTCAAATTACTTTCTTGAGTACTAACATGGGGCCTACGATGTCACCATTATGAAGAACATAAACTATGAAGAAGGAAAAGGACTCAGAAAGAATCAACAGGGTGTCACTAAACTTCCAAAAATCCACACTTAGAGGGATTGAATGGGTCTAGGGTATAAAACTGGGAGCAAGTCATTAAAGAAACTAGGTTGGCTTGACATGGATGGACGTTTTGTCCGTTCGAGTGAGTATTCCTCTCCATGTCTGTCGATAGAGCTTTTGTACACCAGGGGAAGGCATACCTTGGGCTAGAGATATTTACTGGTGTGATAGACATTTTAATAATTTCTTTTAAGTCGGAGACTGAATTGAAAAAGAAAGAAGAGGCAAAGACAGTAGAAGAAGAGGGGGTTAGAGGCCTGCAGACAGAGTCTAAAAAAGAGGAATAGGAGGAAAAGCAAAAGGAGGAAAGAGAAGCCCAAAATGAGGAGGAAAAGAAGAAAGTAGTTCTTAAAGAAGAGGAAGATGCTGTGAACCAAGCACTGAAAGTAATCCAAGCCTGCATCAAAGAAAGCTTCGAGGAAGCTGAAGTCCCCGTTGATTTGCCTATCTTATTAATGATAGTTTTAATTATGATGGAATTTCTATGATTTTAAAGAAATAAACCTTGATTTCGCTTATTTGTTTGATGTCTTTCTTGATGGTTCCACTTATCAAGTAGATAAGCACATACGCATATTTGACATTAATTCATCATCATGCTTAAATTTAATATAAATACAAAAGAAAACCCATAAAAATTTATCAATTGGGTGAGACCTGACGTCAGAATTGATCATGAGATTTCAAAGCCTACTCAAGGACAAAATAGAAGCCTTCGCATGGAGTTATGAAGACATGCTCGAGATATATAGGTCCATAGTGGAGCATACGATTCCTCTGAATCTTGAATCCAGACTAGTGAAGCAAAAAAGAAGGCTATGACCAGAATGGGTAGAGAAAATTGAAGAAGTGACCAAATAGATAGATGCGGGATTTTTGAAAGTGGTTCATTATATAAAATGGTTGGCTAACATAGTCCCAGTCCCCAAGAAGGACGGAAGAGTCAGGATATGTGTAGACTATAGGAATTTGAACAAAGCATCACCGAAAGATGATTTTTGCCTCCCTCATATTGACATCTTTATCAACAGTACTACAATGATGGGATGTTATTCGATCATGGATGGTTTCTTAGGATATAACCAAATTCTCATGGCATTATAAGACAAATCCACGACAACTTTTATTATCGAAATTTGGCACTTTTTGCTATTGAGTGATGCTTTTTGGTTTGAAGAATGCTGGGGCAACTTACCAGAGGATGGAAACCACACTGTTTCATGACATGAACCATTAGGAGTTAGAGGTTGTCACGGTCCCATATCACGCACCAAGATTGGGTCGTGCGGCGCTTGTTTGGAACTCCCTCAGACAAGCCAGCCAATGATATTAATTAGTTATCTGCAAGCCAAGAACAGGCATCAGGACAACATAATATCGATATGAAATCATATAGATTTGAATATAAGCACAATCCAAGCATCATCGATAAACAAATAGCAACACATAGCACAACATTGCACACAGGGGTAAAATGGTCATTCTTATTTATATGTCAAATATTACATCGAGGCAACCAAGATTACAATTAGGCAACCAATGGCACCTTCCATAGGAGTAGGGGCGCCTATGAAGGGCCGGGACAAGGACTCTAGCATCCAAGTGACTTTGACCACTAGTCACTCCCCTACAGAGGTATACATTAAGGATATGATTGTCATGATAATAAAGACGCCACAAGAGCATCCAGAGGCCTTGAAGAGTTTCTTAGAAAGGGTCATTAAATACAAGTTGCGGTTAAACCTGAAGAAGTGTGAGTTCGGGGTGACTTTAGGAGAAGTGTTGGGATTCATCATGGGACCCGAGGCAATAGATATCGATCCTGGAAAGATCAAAGCTATTCAAGAGATGGAGCCACATAAGACTGAAAAGCAAGTAAGAAGCTTTCTAGGAAAAATACATTACATCTACAAGTTCATATCGAGGTTGTCCATCATATGTGATCTGATTTTCAAGCTTTTAAGAAAGGACTTGCCAGTCGAGTGGAATGATCACTGCCAGATTGCTTTTGACAAGATCAAGGAATATTGATCAAGTCCCTGATTTTATGCCCACCAAAGCTAGGGAAACCATTAATTCTATATTTGATAGTGGAAGATGTTAGAATCAGAGCCATGCTAGCACAAGATCACAAGGCCCATATTGAGAAGGCAGTGTACTACTTGATTAAAAAGCTTCTTCCAAATGAAAGAAAGTATGACTTGATAGAAAGAACTTGTTTAGCGATGGTTTGGGCTACAAGAAAGCTTCGGCACTACTTTCAGTCTAACAAAGTGATAGCAGTGTCAAGGATGGATCCAGTCAGGTACCTATACGGGACACCAGCTTTGGTAGGGAAATTAGCTAGATGGTTGATCTTACTTTTGAAATTCGATATCGATTATGCTACTAAGAAAATCGTCAAAGAATGAGTAGTTGTGGATTTCTTAGCAGCATATCTCATAGAAGATAATGAAGAATCGGAGATTGATTTTCCCAATGAGCATTTGAGTATGATAGAGAAAAAGGGATGGAAGCTCTACTTCAACAGTTCAGCTCACAACAAAGGAGCCAAAGTAGGCGCTCTGTTAGAATCCTTACAAGGAGAAGTTATCCCGATGTTGAAAAGATTACAGTTCATAGTCACAAATAATATGACAGAATATGAGGCTTATTTATTTAGGCTAGAAGCTCTATTTGTGGTTAAGGCCGAAGAAGTGGAAGTTATTGATGATTCTAAACTGGTCATCGAGCATGCTAGTAGAAATTGGGAGGTTAAGGAGAATAGGATGAAACCGTATGTCGATTGTTTGCATGTTATAATTCACAGCTTCGAGAGGGTATCCTTTATCCACACGAATAGAGCAAATAATAGAGTATGCATTGGCTAATCTAGCGTCAGCTTGGGAATAGGTTTTGGTAATGCCCAAAAAGCCGTTCATGATGTCTTCGGGCAACACCCTATGTTATGAAGGTGAAAAGATAATGGAAGTCGAGGTCGATGAAAATCCTTGGTTTATGATGTCCGACAATGGATGACGAAGGGGATTTATCCGGATTCAGCTACCAGAGATGACAGAAGAGCTATATAGTGCTTGGCATTACAGTTCATAGTTGTGGACAAATAGTTGTATAAAAGAATGTCAGATGAGGTTCTATTAAGGTGCTTGTCGGAGAAGGAACTAGAAGCAATCATAGAGCAAATCCATGCAGGGGTTTGTGGTACTCATATGAATGGAAGAGCACTTATAAAGAAAATCCTAAGACAAGGATTCTACTGCTTGAGAATGGAGAGGGATTGTGTTTCCCTTGCGAAAAAGTGCTTTGAGTGCCAAATACACAGAGACCTTAGTCATATTCCTCCTTTAGAATTGTATCCTTCTATTTCACCATGGCCATTTGTAGTATGGGGAATAGACATCACTGGCAAGATTTCACCGCCTGCTTCTAACGGGCATGAGTTCATAGTCATAGCAGTTGATTACTTCTCAAGATGGGTTGAAGCAGAATCTTTTAAGCATATCGGCACTGAGCAGATGGCTAGATTTATCAAAAGGAATCTGATTTGCAGATATGAGATTCCTCATCATGTAGTAGCAGCTAAAGGAGTGCAATTTCAGGCAGAAGCAAAAATTTTATTAAGAGAATACGGAATCGAGTACCATAAGTCATCACCTTATTGGCCAATAAGATAATAGGGCAGTAGAAGTCACAACTAGAAACATCAAGAAGATATTGAGAAGAGTGGTGGAGAATCATTGAGACTGGGCTAACAAGATGCCATATGCCTTATGGGAATACCAGACCATAGCCAAGTCTATGAATGGGGCAACCCCCCACTTTTTGTTTATGGAATGGAGGTTGTACTACCGATTGAGATTGAAGTAAAATCCTTACGTGTTACAATGGAATCCAAAATTTTAGAATGCCAGTGGATAGAAGATCGGTATCAAGAATTAGCATTCTTGGATGGTAAAAGGCTTGAGGCCCGATTTATGGATTAGCTTTACAAAAAGAGGATTGCATGACACTTCAATAGGAGGGTCAAGCTAAGGTTACTGAGAGTAGAAGACTTGGTTTTGAAATAGATGAGACTGAACACTTACGACCCAATTGGAAGGGCCCATTTTTTATCAAGAGGCTATTCTCAAAAGGGGCAATGAAGTTATCGAACATAGAAGGCAATGAGTTCACTAAATTAGTCAACTTAGATAGGCTGAAAAAATTTTATGTATAATTTGAAACGTCACGGTCGAACTCATTAATAAAATTCATCTTTTTTGTCAATATTAACTTTAAAGCTTGTCATGTTTGAGGCATGTGTGTGAATTTCCTTTAATGAAATAGACAATTTATTCAGAAATAAGTACTTACATTAGATGAAATCACACGAATTATCTATTGCATTTCATTAAAATAAAAAATTAGCACATCTACATGCCAAATCCTAACAAGAGCCTCGCTGTGAATAAGTTTGCCGACTCTGAATGGCCACCAAATTCAAAGTATGTCTGCAGCCACAACTGATATAGGTTTGAGGAGGAAATATTAGTTGCATCAAGGATGGATACGGTTGTGCTATTGGGCCAAGTGGAAATGAAGTAAGACAGGAATTATTGGAAAATAAGGCTACCTTCAAATCATGTATAAGTAGGAATAGCTTGATGACGACTATACTATCGTGCAACTCGACTGGGATAGCAGGCCACTGTCAATGACAAGCCACACAAGGGCAAGCAAGGGATGTAACATGAGACAGTGACTTATCTTAGATGCCATCATGGATAGGTCCACCTAATTCCTTCAGTAGTGAGATCTTGGAAAATGTTAGCCAAATCTTCCAAGGTCACTCTAGTCAAGCGGTGTTGACGGCAAACATGGACTCGCGATCTGTAATTGAGTATTAAGTGATTTGATGGCATATTCGTCACTTGCAACTTCTCAAAAGCCCATAACTACAAATTCATGAAATAAAAACAAAAGAAAAGCTCGTTAAGTGGAAAACTCGTAAGGGTGGCTTAAGCCAAAATTAGAGCATGGAAAAAAGCTCGTTAAGTTGAAAACTTGTGAGGGCGGCTTAAGCAAAAATTAGAGCATATAAAACAAAAGAAAAGCTCGTTAAGTTGAAAATCCACAAGGGAGACTTAAGCAAAAATTAGAGCATGAAATAAGAAAAGAAATGAAAATGCATCTACCTGTTGTAAAAGTGGGCTTCCCATAAGACTAAGCACTGAAGTTGAATCCCGAGCATGTTCTCCCAGCCATACGAGTGTTTCTGCTAGCACAAGAGGAAATGGTGTACGACGCCTAGATATATGCTCAACGATGGTCAATACCCTGAGGCTGCCATAGCCATCGACACCTGGCTAAGAATGCAAAACAAACAAGTGGAGGCCAGAATGGGCTAGCATGGTTCATGTTCATAACACGATCAACTCTAGGTTCATGGATTGAGAAACCGAAAATAGATAAAACTCACAAAGTAGGGTCCCCATTTAACTTGGGCAATGCAAAGACATCTTCAATCCTGAGTTGTCGACCTAAAATGGCACTGAATTTGTCAAATAGTGAACACATCTCAAAGTCAATATGATGAAAAAAATTATCAATAGGGTCAAAATGATCAATCAACCGTTGTAGCAGCCTGGGTTGGATCTAGATATTTCAATAATAGCTCAAGCCTTTAAGTTCGAAAGGAGAGAGAAACTCCCAATCATCACCACTGAAACTCCAAAAAAATGCTTCAAATGCAGGCGCTAAAGACCAGTCCATGGCAAGACAGAAAAGTCAGAGGAAGGGAAGAAGCAATGAAAAATGTAGGAGTGATGCGAATTTCTATAGCAGAATGATAAAAGATGAAATGACAGCTAGATGCAATGTAATATGAGTTGGATACCATTTCACAAACAAGATAATGTATAGCTGTAATGCATAAGTGCAATAATCATAGTGTTTAAGAAAGATTATCATCTAATACTCATAAATTCAAAATGGTTATCATTTGCACAACCACTCCAAATCAAGTCCACAACGTGCAAAATCAGAAAGTAGAAAAAGGAAAATAATACTTTATGTTAAGGAAATCCTATTCTGTAGCCTCTGTATTTTCATCATTGGATTCCTCGAACTCCTCTTCGCCAGACTTCTCAACCTCCTCAACCACCGGCTGCCTCCAACTAGTGCCTCGACCAGCACACCTGCCTGACATGCTCCTTGATCACGACCCGTAGAAGGGCCCACACTGAATCACTGCAAACCACATCATGGGCATAATTAGATATATTTCGTGCATATATGACACACGCTTTTATATATATGTTATTTTGTATTTATTTTACTGACAGCAACTTGTTCGTCTGAAAGCCTCAATGTTGCCAATTGGAGTTGAACTGCCTCGTATAATTGGCATGCCTCATTATAATGAGCGATCAACACCTTCAAAAGGGACAAAGATAAGGGCATGTCATAAAAATGAAGAAAAGAAGAAATAACGAACAATAAGTGAAGAGCAAAGCGAAAGATACTCATATGAGTACAATCAGGAGATGTCATCTAGACTGGCATCACTCGGGATGGGTCTAATAATGCCCTGGACAATCTCCCCAGTATGCTTCAAAGTGAAGGTAAAGGTGGAACCATGTCCATATGTCGGCTCCCCAACGATAATGGTAGTATCAGGGGCAGCCGACCTAAAGTCCATCCGCTAGCGCTTGGCATGTTGTTGTGGCTACTATAAAGAATCGAGATGCAGATGGTTAATAAAACACGAAGATGCTGGGGCAAAGCTGGGAAATGAAATCACTAAGAAATAGAAACTTACTAGTGCTGGATTTTGAATCAAGCTCTTCCATGTTAGCTAGTGGATTTATCCCTTTAGGTGGAGGAATGCAGACCAACAGCTCCCTCCTGACAAACTAGATATAAGCACCAGGCGCAAAATTAGTAAGGAAGTCAATGGTCGCTATGCCTCTCTGACTTGTAGAAATCTCCTGTTTAGTATGGATTGACCTTGTTAATAATAACTCATCAATGATCTGGGCCCAGCTGCCACTCATAAACTCTCTCGCATAGGTAATATGAGTCATAGAATAATTTGGCAGAGAATACGCACCTCTGCTCAAATACAATAGCGGTCTAGACGAATCTGAGAAAGTCATCCACATTTTCGCAGGGATATCGCATAATCTGTAATGTAAAAAGAGAAAGAAAAGAAAAAGAAGAAGAAGAAGAAGACGAAGAATAGAGAGGAAAGAAAATGAAAATTTAAAAAAAAAAACAAAAAAGAGAGAAAATAATAATTTATAAATAGAGCATGAGTGGATTACTCGATCCCACTTGAGGCCGTTTAACATTTGATGATATACTTGGGCGTCCGTGGAAGTATGGCGGTACTTCTAGCTGTACCGCCATGCTTGGCCACAAGGGAGGATGCTCGCGTCCTAACCTCCTAGAAAACTCGATAGTACAGGCATAGAAAGAATGCCATGCTCATAGGCCCATATTTGTAACATTCAAACTCAAAAATTAGTAAATAGCAAAAAATGAAAACAAAAAGGCAAGCAATGCCAGAATGAAGGGTTTGTCATACTTTAATGGCCTATTAATAACCGATCATCAGTTGAGCTCCCCGAACACATAGGTCCATGCCATAATACACGTGTGATAATGCTGCTCCACCCTAGTTATATTACAGCGTGTAATCCAAGTCGTGAAGCATAAGAAATAGTGTCAGGTCGGCATCATTTCCAAAGATAGTAAACAAGGTGGTGGAAAGGAGGTGCCACAGATAGGCCTGAGTCACGACCTCTATGTCCATCGCCTCAACCTACTCACGAGACATCTCTTGATATTAAAGATGGATGCTGTCATACTAGACCCTGTCCTAGGTGACGGGCTCTATACCAATAGTAGCTCGAAGATTGTCTCGCAAACCCCGAGCATCCAAGGTCCACATCCTTTCATTGAAAGGAACATAATGCCCATTGAAAGTATGAACATAATGCCCATAGCAGCAAAGTTGACTGAGGTGATCATCATCTCTCCAAAAGGCAGATGAAAAGTATGTGTCGAGTCCATCCAATGTTCCATGAGGGCAGGAAAGCTGACGGTCGATGAACAGCTCTAAACCCACAGCAGAGTGTTCATAAGATGTCCAAATCCCACCTTTTAGATTTGGTCCTGCACTAGCTCAGGCAAACGATCAAATCACTCACCAGCAATAAAAGCATTGCAGCCAAATTTTCCTTGGGTTGCGCCCACCTATAAGGATAAAGCCAAGGTAAGCACGTGATTATAATATGATAATATATTTTAACATGTTCCTCATTTTTAATGTAGGTACATGCCAAGAATCGCACAAAAATGCAAAAAAAGAAAAAGGTAAGGCAGCCAAGAATTGCATAAAAATGCAAAAAATGAGGCAACATGGTAATGAAACGACACGAAAATGCAAAAAAAAAAAAAAGGCAAGACAATAAAAAATGACAGGGGTCAATCAAAGAGGGCGCTGCACCTCTAGGGAAGGCGCGACGCCCAAGTGAAGGCACCCTGCCTGAAGGTGTCGCACCTCACGTTTAAAGCACACACCTTAAGTTTAAGGAGCATGCCTTAAGCATAAGGGGCACACCCTAATAGGTTTGATGGACCCCAGAATGTCTAAAACCCAAATTCAGGTGCGATCTAACCTTAACCGCATCTTAACATAAGTGATGAGGCAAATCATACTATAGACGAACGTTTTTGCCTGCGTCTAGTATAAATTCCTTTAGCCTCATTCCCTGGGCTTAGATCTCGTGGCTTCGGATCAACTGTCATGTCTTCTAGAAGCTAATCTGCATTATCTCCTTCCTCCATTTGAAGAATTTGGTAGAAATGCAAAAGAGAGGAAGGAGAGGTTGAGAGGATATGAGAGAAGTGAGTATGAGAGGAACGTAAAAAGTGATCAAATGATCACTTTCAACCTTTATATAAGGGTTTTTGGGCCCAAGGCCCATTACTAACCTAGGAATATCAACAACTCTAATGTTCTCTTTAATACCCCTTGTTTTGCCCACCCTAGATTCAACAACCTCAATGTTTTTATCCTCAAACTAATCAGCTAAAACTTGAACGTCTTCATCACTAGACAAACCCATGACTTCACTTGATAATAAATAAGAAAATATGGTAGAACTTATAGGACTTATCAAAACACAACAGCTAGAGAGAGAAAATTTCTAGAGAGATATGCTCTGATATTCAAAAATATTGAGAGTGAGGGAAATGAACTAAAGTGACCATACTTAATGAAGTAACTCTTGGAGTACCTCTTGGCAAACGAGCCAGCATCTGGTTTATCTCAAATGAACTTTCTTTTTTGACAACTTGTTCAGACAAAAAAAAAAATCAAGATTGAAAAGACATTTAAAAATAAAATATATAATAATTACCATATTTGGACATAAATGACCAAATAATTAAGGAAAAACTACTGATAATGTACAATAATAAAATATATAAAAGAGTAATATAAAAAATATTAGACTCCTAAATAAACTCTAATTAATAGATAAGCTAGGATTCCTACTACCCATATCCAACTATAATTATCTCTCAATTAATATAAATATTCCCAACTAAGCCCAAAGGCGACTAATTCACAATTCACTCAATCCTCAATTTCTGAGAGCTTAACAATAATAAATAACAATATAAAAAATTTAGTTAATTTTTCTATTTATACAATATTTTTAAAATATAAATAATATATTATCTTAAAAATAGAAAAATATATATGATTCATATGATAATTTATGAAAGTAATTACATCATTAATAGTCATTTTACATTTTAATAGCAACTGCTATTAAAATTTTAATAAACAAATACCATGACTATGGTTCCGTTTTAAATCAAAACCAAACAAATACCTAGTTGGTCGAATTAGCATCAAACTTGCAATCAATAGTTTCTTAATCTAAATCATAACTGAAACTATACATTTACGTTCTGCTTTTAATTCTTCATTTTTTGAAATGGAATCAATAGTTTTAGTGGAAAATCGGTGGTTCAAGTTTGAAACCATGGAAAATATTTTTCAAAGAAATTCTTAACTTGTTTTTTTATTATATTATAATTTTTTAAAATAAAATTTAAGATTTATTATTATTATTAGAAAATTAAAAAAATTATTGATTTTAATTCCAAGCCAAAATGAAACTAAAACTGGCAATTCTAAAGCCATCTTAGAAACAATCTAAAAAATAATTTGGTTCCAACTCCACCCTTATTATAACTGGAACTAGTAGTTTTAAAACTAAAATTGATAGTTCCAAACCATAATCATATCTATTTATAATATGAATTAAAATTTATAATTCAAATTAACATTTCACTTAAAATATTATGTCTCTTAAAAAAACTTGAATTTGGTGGAAATCTAAGGCAGGTAGCGAAGGGAAAGGTATTCACTGGTTTTCATGAGATAGGATGTGCCATAGTAAGCGAGACGGGGGTATGGGATTTCAGGATTTACATTGCTTTAATATTGCTATGCTAGGCAAGCAAGGACGAAGATTGCTCTCTAATTCCAACACTCTATCATACAAGATTTTCAAAGCTAAATACTTCCTTGAAGGGGATTTTCTTAGTGCTTCGTTGAGAAGTAATGTCAATTTTACTTGGAGGGGTGTTTTTCGTGCTAGGGATATATTAAAGCAAGGGTATAGGTGGAGGGTTGGAGATGGGAAAAAGATTTTAGTGAGGGCTCATCCTTGGGTACCAAAGGAGAACGGTTTCTTAGTGGACGATGGTGCGCGGTTTATAGTGCCTATTTGCAGGTGGTTAATCTCTTTGAGGAGGGTAGGAGGTGTTGGAATGTGAATAAAGTGATTGAACTTTTTAGTGCCCGAGATATTCAAGTTATACAGAATATTCCGTCGGGGTTAACTCAAAGGAAGATTGTCTAATATGGCAATATGACAAGAAAGGTATTTATATGGTGCAATCGAGTTATTTCTTTTGCTTGTGAGCTTTGGGGAGAGGGGGGGAGAGCTTTGGTGGAGATATATGGAAACGAATTTGGCATTTATAGGTTCCTCCCAAGATGAAGGAGTTTCTATGGAGGGCTCTTAGGGGTATTTTGCCTACAAAAGTTAAATTGGTGGAGAGAGAAATGTGCATAAACAAACAGTGTTGTTTTTGCATAGAGGATGAAGACCTAAATCATATTCTTATGAGATGTGTGAAGGTGCAGGATGTTTTGCACTGCAATGGACTAGGTGTGGTCCCTGCTCTTTTTTCATTTAACCAGTTTTTTATGCAGGTACTGGAGAAGCTTGATGCAGAACAAGTGGCTTTTGTTGTATCGATCATTTGGAACATATGGTAGATGCGGACATCCTCAGTCAGGCTCGTAATTTAGTTCGTGAATGGCAAGCTAGCAATAATGATCCTAATGGTCAGCTCCACTCTCATCCTCCGCACAGTAACAGTCACGATCGGCTACAAGAGAGACCTGGTCTCTGTATAGTGTAGCGGACGTCCTCTTCTCAGTCACTACAGGATGTATCGCAAAGGCAAGCCTTTACAGATGGGGCGATATTTCTAGAGCTTCGAGCTAGGGGTTATGGTATTATTTTTGAAGATGTTGAAAGTGATTTTCTACAAGCTCTTTCTAGTTTCTTTTATCATTACCTAGACCCTCTATTGGTGGAAGCGCTAGCAATGCGGCAATGTCTCCTTTGGCTACAACATAATTTCTTGAGTCCAGGTTGTGTTTTTACGGATTCCCAGAGTTTAATCTTACTACTTCAGGCTTCGGCTTTAGATTTGTCTGAGTTAGGAATTATGATTAGTAATTGTAAGTTGTTGCTAAGGCAACGTCCTAATGTTTCTATTAGATGGATCAGACGACAAGCAAATATAGGAGCTCACTTGTTAACTCGAGCTTCCTATAGATATACTAGATCTCATGTCTAGAACATTGTTTCCACAAACTTGTCTTCACGTTATTACTCCTATTAACTTGAATTTGGGTATCTACTAATACACAATGCCCAAACCCATTTATCTAATTGTGTCTTTGATAGTTATTGAATATCTAGAGTCTTAATCTAAATCCACTCAAGCTTGTAACAAGTGCTAAGTTTATATATGTACCAATTTCATTATTTAACCAATATCTAAACCTACTTTAGATTGGCTGGAGCAGGTCAGATGTCCAAAAAAATCAGCCTCTACTTACATGTTTAAGTCTAGTGCTTTGTTCTTAAATACATATTATGTATTTAAATAATTACAATATTTTGTTACTATATATATATTCAAAAAATGTGATTAAGTAAAATAGTTTGTTGCATGATGAGTTTCATTTTTCTAAAGAATATTTTCATAAATTTTAATTATTTGATATTAATACAACTCGTAATATATGTATATATACACGTATATTTTTTAATATCCATCTTGAGAAATAGGCATGACTGCGGTTCCAAAATCGCCGGTTTCAGTTTCAAGAAAGATAGAATTGGAACCGAACCACTTTTATACGATTTTAAAGACGGTTTTAAAACCGTCGGTTTCGATTCGGTTCTGGTTTGAAACCGAAATTATATAACTTTCTTTTAACTTTTTAAGTTTTTTTAGCTAAATTAGAAAATTAAAATAAATAATAGTATTAAATTAAAAAAATGACTAAAAGAGTAAATTAATAGTTTTAAAATTTATTAAAAAATTACAACTATAAATTTTTTTATTCCAAAAATATACCCTTCGAATTGTCGTTTTGATCGTTGTAAGGAAAAAAAATATTTTTAATTTATTTGAGAGACAAAAATAAATCTTACATAAATATTGTCTAATTTATATGTAAAAACATATATTATAAAGGGTAAAAGATTTAAATTAAAAATATTTAAATGAAAAGCAATTTTTTTTCTTTTTTTCAACTTATAATTTATAAGTTATATTTATACTAATAAATTTTAAGATGATGGTAAAGTTGATATATTTGATGTTGAAAAATAAAATTAATTTTCACAATTAATATATATATATATATATATATGGTTTCATACCGGAACCGCCAGTTTCAAACTTTAAATATAAGGAACCGCAATCGAACTTTAAATTACCGGTTTTGATTATGGTTTGAAACCTTGAACTGTTGACCACAGTTCGGTTTTGATTTTGACCGGTTCGGTTTCGATTCGATTTTAATTTGGAACCGAACCGTGGTCATGCCTATTGAGAAATGAAAAGACACATTGATATACACAGTTAATAAATTACTTGCATGAAATTTTTTTCATTTTCTATTTATTTTTCTAACATTTGTCATTTTATAATTCAAAATACTACCATATAAGACAAATTGTGCTATTCACATTTTGCTTCCATATAAGACAAACTACTCTCCTTTTATAAATTATATAGATAAATATTTGTAAACCACCAAAAAACCGGTAAAGTTATGGATTCAAGTCAATTTTTAAAATTTTGATTTTGAAAATTTGGTAATTTTAACTCATTTTATAAATTTTAAAAAACCGAAGCAAATTAATTATATCTTTTGATTTATTGATTTATATTAGGAAACGATAAAATCATAATTTGCATTAAATAAGTAAATTGTATAAAGGTGGAAAGTTGCTAATGAAATCTATCAATATATAGTATGTACAAAATATGCATGGATTAAATTTGAAAATTTCATCATTTATGTAAAAAAAAACATGACTGGTATCAAATAAATTATTTAATTTAATAACTCGAGGAAGAATTAAAATTCAAAGTAAAAATAAAATGAAAGAATTAAATAAAAATATCTTTTAATACTCCTTTCGATTCATTTATATAGACAAAATTTCTATTTTTGGCGTTCCATAGACAAAGTTACTTAATTTGGACTGTGTTCAAAGTGTAAAGTCTAGATTATCCTTGATTTGTTTTATTTAGAGTATTAACTTTTTAAAAAAAGCATAAAAGTGACAGACAAAATTCAAATATTGTATTAAATACGATTGAATAACCAATGCATAGCTGTATTATATTTATCTTTTCATTTGAAACAAAATTGCACCCTCTTTTCATGTTTGTGAGCATATTTTATGACAAATGAATTGTGTAAAAGAATTATGAAAAAATGAACATGGGTTATGTAATGTGAGCACAATTTTTTGTAAATTGATCTTTTTGAATTAGACAATGTGTGTACAACTTTTTCGATATAGTGCGAATTTAATAATCCTTTTTAATTTCAAAAGATGCATATTTTTTCACTAAATTTTTTATTCTTTTATCATATATATTTTTTTCTCCCTTTTTTTACCAACAATCATGCCTAAAGGTCATTGTGTGAATCTAAACTCTTAATCATGATTCAATAATTGTGTATTTTTTTCTGCATTTAAATTGATCAAGACTAAGATACCAATATTCAAAGTGAGAACATTTTCTAAAGTTATGAGCCAATTTGGAGTTTGTAGGTTCAAATCAAAGGGATGAGACATGGTCGTAGGAAGTGAACTTTTCATTTTTTTTTCTGCTATAATTTGTGCGCAAGTTCTTAGATATGAACCGAAATTATTTATAAGTAGGTATTTAGAAAGAATTTAAAGAAAAAATTGATGCTATAAAAAATTTTGACTCCAAAAATCAAATTTGCACATGCTTCTTTTACTAAGTGTCCACATTTTGAAACAAAAGTTAAACTTTCATTTTCCACCAAAATAGGGATGGCAATGGGTAGAGTTCGAGTTGGGCAGTGTGATAACCATACCCAAACTCAATCACATCCTCAATCCCCATATCCTATCCAATACCCTATCAGGTAGGAATGTTATATCCATCCTCAATCCAATGGGTTTGATCATATCCATGGGTACTCATGGATATACATAACTCATGGATACCTATTTATTCACCAGACTCATATTATTTGAAAATTAGATTATATTGAATTAAAATTTAAAGTATTTATCCAAATGATTTATATCACACATAAAAACGTATGAAAATAAATTAATACATAAATAAATGTTTGAACAATAATAAATTAAAATTTTAATTTCAAAGTTGTTCTTTTTATCTTAATACTTCACTAATTTAATGATAGTAGACTATTCAAGTGTAATTAAAACAAATTAAAATCAGAATAATTAAAAAACTCATATAATAAAATCACTAAATGTAAAATATTATTATCTGAACATTCCAAATCACCACTATCATTATGATTTTTCTCCATTACTTAGAAATTGAAGTTTACATCAAATATTAAAAATTAAATTTTAAATTTCAAGATATAAAATTTTAAAAATTTCACCAATTCAAATTAATATGTGATAATTAGGTGAAGTTATTTTGCATTACACTATATTAAATTAAAAGTAAAATTATAATTTATAAAGATAATTTACAACAAGTAACCCAAATTTATTAAAAATTACATACTATAATTTAAAAAAATAATAAATATTTAAATCTCTTGGGTTTGAATTTCGTGTACGGGTCAGGTTCGAGTTTATAATAGTAACTAGTATTAGAACCTATGCGTAACCCATTTATTTCGCATGCTAGGTAAATCGTGTTCACATTTTTTGATTCATTTGATACTTCTAGTATGACCGACATTAAAAAAGGTGCACACACAATTAATATATTTTTCAATAATGATAATAATTTTGAGAATATAACTAATTATATTGAAATAAGAAATTAAGTATTTTTTTATTTTATTTTTATAATTTATTATAAATAATTATTTATCTATTTGAAATATTAATGTATTATTCTTATTTAGTAAAATATAGTGTTAGAACCCGCGGGATGCGAGGAACAACATTAAAGAATCAAATAATATTTTATAATATCATCCAAAAATAGTAAAATTATATAATAAAATGATAAATTATATTTTATTGAAATATACTGAAAAGTTGTAATGCTAAAATATATCTTTTTAAGTATCATAAGAAGCATTTCATAAGATATGTAATGGTAAAAGTCATGTATGGTATGACCTATAAAAAAAAAAACATCTGGAAGACATAAATGATGAGGATATAGCAACTGTATCATTGCCAGCAAAAAAGATCACACGGGCGAATAAGAAAGAAAAAGAGCATTCTTTTGAAAGAAAAGCCAACTTTTGTTTATTTATTTTTTTGGTAATAAAAAGACCAACTTTATTGATTTAATAACAATGTAATATATTATCATCAGATTTGCCTTTTTTTTCTTAAAAATAATTAAAAATTTTCTCTTAGGACATGATGTAATTAGGTCTTTTTATGGTGCTACACTTGGTAGACAAGTAAGAATAATGCAACACTTTCCTTTTCTCCGAAAACTTGTTTTACAAACAAAGTGTGGTCCAGAAATGATCACCTTATGCTTGACCTCCAGAAATGATCACCAATGTCAACTGAAAAATTCCCTACTTTTGGTTTGCTTTTCTATGCAGCTTCTCCTTCTACAAATGGGTCATCCTTGGTTTTTATTTGTTCACTTTTTAGCTTTTTCCTCTATATGATTCTGAGAATGATCGATTGCTTTTAGTGAATATCTAAAATGGACCACATGTATTTTTTATCTTACATCATTTGACCCACATAAAAAATCCCTGAAATGCAGCTAATTTAATTTTTATAACTCTTCAATTACTTAATTTAGACATTTCAATATTAATAAAATACTTAGTTATATTTGATCATGTGAATGTAATTGTCCATTTCATATTATTATTGCCACTTTTTTAAGTAAAGAAAAAAGAAAGATTATTAAATGTAATGATTTAAGATTATTACTAATCTCGTATCATTCTACATTGTTGCAAACCACTCTCGACTCTTAACCTCCATTTCATGATAAATCCTTTTTTTTGTTTGAAAATACATATGTGATGTCCACCATTCTCAATACATTTTAATTGATAACACTTCATAATTCTATAAAAATATTGTTAATTATTTTTTTTATTATGTCGTATAATCTAAAAAGCTAGTACCCAAGTGCATAAAGCTGCACACAAGTTGAGCTGGATTTGAGCTCAGCTCCAGCTGTAGAACATTTGTCCAATGAGTTTGTTCCTGCAAACTTTTAATCAGTTGAATCTCAAGTAATTGACTAGCGGCTTAATTTATATACAACCTTAAACTGGATATTGGTTAATAATTTAAAAAATTCGTACAAGTTCGGTAATATTAGCTATTTTAGTAGTTGTTAATTGTTATAATAAGTGTTAGCTATCTATAGAGTAGTTTAAATTAGAATTATTAGATAAAAATAATTGTTTAATTTAAAATGACACTAATCGTTTAATTAGTTGAATTTAGGAGAAAAAACAATGGGTACTGTTGTTAATAAAAATTAATCTATACTATATATAAATGTGAAAATAAGGGAGGAAATAATAAGATTTTCAATATCCCTTCAATGAAACTTAAAATGTCCTAAAATATTATTAGTCGTAACCAATTCGAAAATTACATTTTACATAAACGAGTATTTTGATGAATGGTTCGACATTTTTCTCCTTTAAATGAAGTCGAGAGTTCGATAAATATATATATATATATTAGTCGACCTGGTGCAAGCACAATTTAGTTTAATTGGATATAATTTTTAAAAATTATTTTTTCAATAAATATATATATATATATATATATATATATATATATATATATATATAATAAAACAATAAAAAAGTATACTTTTTTTATGATTGTAGGAAAAATTGGGGGTTTATTTGGAGAGGATATAACGTTTCTTTCGTGTAATTCTTTTTTTATTACTTAACTAACTTATTTATAAATTTATTTTAAATTTATAACTTAGAACAATAGAGAAACAAAATATTTGAACAAACTAAATTTATAGCGTGATTTTCTTTGTAATTTTCATTTATTGACTAGGCTTTATTTTTTTTTTACCATCAAAATTAAATTTAATTAAATTATAGTATTTTTAAGGTTATTTTTGAAATGAAAATTGGTAACTTTTTTAAATATAATTTATTTCTTGTTATATGTTGATCTTTTAAAAGAGTTTTATTCTTAATAAAAATTTGTTATTTTTCATTTTCTTTTTCATTATAGAATTAATTTATAACCACTATTACTTTAATTTAGTATGAGATTTATATCTCCTTTATAATAAATAAATGGCCTCATGATTAAGTATTTTTAATTTTCTTGATATTTTTTTTTAATATCATAAATATGTTTGACTTGAAAAAAAAATAGTATTTATAAAATTGAAAAAAACTAGAACTATATATTGTTATTTTGGGTCATTTTTTGGGTTTCATGAGTTTATATGTATGTTCACATGTTCTTTCCTCTAATACATTGAGCAAATAATACTATTACTATAGCCAAAATAATTATCATTATTAATTCAGTTGATCTTCTCATTTCTTTTCTTTCACCTACTAGTAAAAAAAATTTATTATTTTTTCATTATAGCTGTATATAGATATTGATTTGAAATTGAGGGCAAGGGCTGGGGATTGAGTAATAACTTGATTTTCTTTTTGAACACCTATAAGGGTTTAAGAATTTGTATTTATAAATTAGGTATAGAGATTGGATTGAACTTTATTTTCATACCACTTCATTATATAAAAATAAAATTAAATACATAAGAAATAGCATTTGCAAGTAGCTTATATGGCAAAATTTAGTACAAATTAACTAATTATTTTTATTTTAATCTAAACAAAAACTTATACTTTAATATTATATAGACAAAAAATTAAAAGAGTAAATATAACAAGTATTGTGGATATGCTAACACACATCATAAAAAAAACTAATTAATATATATGAAATACTAAAGGTTTATTCAGCAATACTAATTGTTGTAATAGTTGTTAGCTGTTCCATACCTTTTTAACGGTTAAATGTCATTTGTTAGTTGTTGGGTGTTTATCTAGTGGTTTAAAGCAAAAGTGTTTGGTAAAAATAAATGTATGATTAGTTATTAAAATTAAAATAACAAAAAATGACATTAGAATATTAATTTAAAATTTTAAATTATCGCCGTAGAACTGAAATAAACTAATTGATAAAAATAAGATTTAAATAAACTAACTGAAATAATTTAATTGATAAAAATAAGATAAAAATAAACTAAATGAAATAAACTAATTGATCAAAATAAATTAATTTTAAATTAAAATGACAAAAAATGACAAGTTTTTTTTCCAAATCATTATCATATTTTTTTTTCAATTTTTTTCTATAACAAAAGATTATTTCTTATAAAATTAAAATGAAAAGACGAGAATTTTTTTTCTAATGTTATTTAATTTTGACAACAAGCTCATATTCTTGTTTTAAGACAATAGAAATTAAATAATTAAAATGACATATATTCGTTTGAGATCTGAAAAAGAAAAATTAAATAAACAATAAGAGTACTACACCCAAATGAGTGTTATTGCAAGTAGAATTGTAAACTTTAAGAATAGAGAAAAAAAAAAAAACAAATGGATAAGAGTGTCAAATTTAAAATGCTAAACGGATTTAACGATTGATAAAACGCTACTTAATTTTTTACCATTGTTACAAATATTAAGTTACGAAATAATCTAATTAGTTAAAATACTGAATGCTCTCTAAAACACTATTGTCGATATGCTCTAAATGCTAATAGAGTGTTTAACATTTTATCGAAAGCTCTCTCAAATTCTAAAACGTATTATAAAAGCTATCTTACTAAAGCTACAAATAAAGACACAGTTCTGACTTAGTCAAAAGTTTAAAAATTAGCTAAAAAATTATTGTCAAACAAAGTCCTAATAAGCTGAAATAACATAGTCAACTATACAATATAAAATAGTCCTCACTACGATTGAGAGGATTTGGAAGTGATATCTTCTACTCTCCACATTCTTATTGAAAGTGACGAATCAAACACTTGATTGACTATAGGTTGAACATTTAGTACTTACGTATTCATTTAGAATTATTATGCTAATGATAGTAAGAGATATTGTAGCAAAGATGATGATACAAATAAATAATAAATAATGATAATTACATACTAGCCTTGTGACATTTTCTATGTATTAATTACAGGACATTACAATTATTTAATATAAGCTAGAAATAGTTATTATTGTTGAACTTTGCTGAGCAGAATTTGAATCTGAGTTAGAGAAGGGACCATATATAATGATCTTCAAATTCAATTTTTCTACGTCTTCAAATCTGTTTTGTTAATTTGTTTCATGCACGTGATAAATGCATCCTCATTATTTGTTTTTGTAATGTAAGAAGAGTCAGAGTTTCCAATCTTTACATACTCCAAAGTTACTAGTTTTTGATGGAATCCTGAGTTTTCAATCAAGCGGCTTACCATTACAATCAACACATTAAAACTACTATTTTTACATATAATTTAATATTAGTATATTTGCAATTTAAAAGTTTCAGATTTAATTTTATTTTAATTTATAAAAGAATATTATTCTAAATCAGCTATAAATCTGAATTTGTTCATAAAGTGTGAAGTTGGGAGTGTTAGTAAACAAATTTAATCGCGATTTAAAATAAAAATATTAATTAATTAAAAAAATTATCATGATCATAATAAATATTGTGATCCATTTTTAACTCTCAATCACATTTGTGTATATTCTCTTTGGGAAAAAATAATATTCTTACAAAAGAGTAGTCTTCTTCAATATTTATATTTTGTTTTGATTTAAAATGTTAGCTATATTATTACATATATCAATGGAAAAAAAGTTGCGTAATTGATTCAACTTGTAATATGTTCTGTTGGGAGAACTATTATTTAGTCCCTCGATATTAGTCAAAATACATTACTCGATCCTCTTTTTATAAGTGATTATACGATTAATTTTTGCCTCCATCCAATATTTTAGTCCTTTCGTTCATTTCGAAAGGTTTTTATATTAGCTTATATCCATATGTTCTATTTATATAGAGAAACTCAAAATTTCTATCATTACAAAAAAATCGGTAAATACCGATGTAAATTACCGACGGAATTTGGTCCATTGGTATTTACCTACGGATTACCGACGACAACAACCAAAATAAATTTTATAATTTTAGAAAATATTATAAAAATATAGCGACCATATTTTGTCTCTAATGAGTCGGTAACTAGCGACCAATAAGACTTGGTCGGTAAATGGCTCGTATATAAATGGCTGGAGAACTTAGCTACGGATTACTGACGAAATCGGTGGGTAAATATTTACAGAATTTTTTTTTTTTTGTTAATTAGATTACAGACGAAATTTGTGTCATGTTATGTCACGATCCAAAACCGTGGGCTGGACCGGCACTAGGACTTAGGTAAGCTTAAAGCCCCCGAGGCCCGTAGTAAGCCTAATCTCTGATTTCAACACCAAACTTATATGAAAATATTCTACAAGTTGGCCCATTTTATTTTTAGTGATTCAAACTCTCACAAGGCCTTATTTTATTCAACTCAATCATTCCCATAAAGTCTTACATACACTTAACCTTATTGTTATTACAATCATAAATCTTAACATAACTGCGGATTTTCTACTGCTGTATTACTACAAAGAATTCTAAATAGTTCTATCTTATACCTTTACATATTTCTTTAAATAACTTCAAAAGAAAGAAAACTAAAGCCTCAATTATATACAATTGATTCACCAATTCCTGAAACAACATAAAGGATAAGGGGGAAAAGGGGTGAGTATAAAACTCAGTGAATAATAACATATAATATTAAACCCACACATTCACTCAAATGATACTTAAGGCATTCTAAATGGACATTCTCCATTCGCACAACGACAATCATATCACCCACAAACAACTGCAACCATATGCACATCAAGTAGTTGTTAGTCAGTGAAATCACCATAACAGGACCATGCTCTCCCCAAGCATGCTTTAATATCCATCATATCACATCGTGTGATTCCATGGTCCTGTGACTTGTGCACCCAAGGAGCCCACCCCCAATCGGGCAAAACCATAA
>CANUEX010194190.1:0-13597 GCA_948099535.1 Jatropha multifida | reverse complement strand
AAATTGCTGTCCAAGAACATCATTGCAACCACATTGTCCTCCCGGCGACCATTCCTGAGGTTCCGGATGAGATGATGACATGTGCAATATGTGACCGGAAAATGAGCAAGTACCTGATGTACCGGTGTTGTGTTTAGTAAGTGAGCTTCATGCAATAACTGCTAGAGGTTGGTTGCACGAATAATTTAGTTACGGGAGTTATGTTTGTTTTCTATTGTGTTTGGTGTGTGGTTAATGTAATGTCTCGCTAGTGCTAGATGAGTGTGCTTTCGTTAGTTTGTCTTAGAACTGGTTCCCAAGTTGAAGTTGGGTAATGTACACAAGTAGGAACTGATATTTTTTTTTAACAGCAAAACAGAATGGCATTTTTATTAAAATAAGGTAGAATCACAAGTCCTCATTTCTAATGTTCTGGAAAACACAAAATATCTATAACAGAGAAATGCTAAATCCGAAATGGAATACAAAATGGAATAAGTAGCCCAAAACAAATCTGCCAAATTCTCATGAGATAAGAAAAAAAGGCATCTCAGAAATGTCAGGACAGGGGATCATAGCCAAGCAACAAAGGAATTTGTCATATCAACGCCCATTTAGCTAAGAGATCAGCTATAGAGTTGCCGGATCTTAAAATATGATTGAAAGAGAGCAAGGGAAGAGAAGATAATACTGAATCCAGTCGATTATAATCAGACCAGTAGCTCCAAGGTCTGGATGTAGCTTTAGTAGTCCAAGAGAGCACACTTAGAGTCTGATTCAATAATAAGTGGAAGAGCACTAAACTGAGAAGAGCTGAATAATTCTAAAGCAAAAAGGAATGCTAGCAGTTCAGCCTTGTTGGAATCCAACATACCAGAGCTTTTAGAGAAAAGATAAAAGACTGAGCCATTATGATCCCTAAGAGCACCCCATATACCAGAGGATCCTGGCTTTCCTCTGGATGAACCATCAACATTGAATTTAAGATAACTTGAAGTTGGGGCAATCTAACACAAAGAAGCTTGGATCCTTGATTTTTTCCGAGAAGATAAGCAATCACAAGAAACCACCACAACAAAGGGAGTTTCAAAATTTAAAAAAAATACATATTTAGAATAACTTGTATTGCATTTCAAAGTTACTATTTAGAATAATTTTTTTTATATAAAAAATACACTCAAAAAGAAAATTTTCTATAAATAAATAGATTAAAGGGATTAATTAATAACAAAGGGAGTAATTAATAACATATGAGTTAATTAGGAAAACGTTGAGCATCCAAATCAAAAGCCGAAGAAACAAAGAACCTTCAAGTTTTTATTATATCATAGCATCAAAATCCCCGTGTTTGAACAAATTAAAGCAAAGTTTCCATCGATGCCCTCTGGGCCACAGACTCAATATTTAATGCAAACGTATTTTAAGAATCAAGATATCAATTTCCTTTTTCATTTCGTTTTATAGTAATAATATTTTTATAAATTTAGCCATATAAGTACAAAGTTAGCCCTCATTTGTATTTTTGATGAAGTATATGTCCATTTTTGTCATTGTTAATTTGACGATAATTATTGAGGTCACGACGAAATTATGCTATGTTCAGTTAAATTTTGAAAACGGTCACATTTTATTTTTAAATGTGTGAGTGTGTTTTGATTATTAAAAAAGAAAAACCAAAGTTAACAAGACGTGATATTTTCTCAATGATTTTTATTTCTCTGTATTAATTAACGGTTGTGAAATTTATAAGTCACTTTGTAGCATTTTAATTTATTAGTTGTGCACTTATTTTAGATCCTTATAATGATTGTATTCTTTTATAAACCAGGTTGTGGCTTTATTATTATTAGTTGTGCATTTTTCAAAATGTGAAGTTTACACATTTTGTTAGATTATGCACTTTTTTAAATTGTGCTTTCAAACTCACGTTAAAATTTAGATTTTAGTACCCACTTTTAAATTAGAGCAAAAATTTAAGTTTTTTCCCTCTATTTTCATCAAAATTTAAAAAATTGGTGGCTTTCAATGAATAAGTCATAAAAAAGTGAAAGTGAAAATAAAAATTTTGTGCAGAAGATGAAGGAAAAGCTAACTGCGTTGGCAGATTGAAAGCTCCATGACCGTATGGAACAATAACATGGTGAGCCCAAAAGCATATATCAATAAACATCTGAAAACAATATTCGAAGCAAGGTAGAACCCAAAATCCAAAGTAATTCCACAGGAACAAGACGCACTAATGGGAAGAACATTGATAACTCCTTATGATGCATGAGAACTTCTAGCTATGGACATTTCCACGTCATTTTCGAAATGTTTCCGTATTTAAAAAACGTTCCCGCGTGCAACGTAGATAACTGAGGATCAATACTTTTGACGGCAGAATTTTAATGGGGATCAAGACTACTTTCCAGGTTCTACTCGTACAACTGAAGTACAGGCCAGCTTTGCTGCGATTCTTGAATCCAAAGTGATCACCGAATGTGGCCTTTTCCTAGTGAAATATCAATGAAAGGAAAAATATATTGTTTAGTAGGAAATAGATTTTATTATTTTCCTTAAAAAATAATAAAAAGTTATATGGTTAAAAAGAAAGTAAATAAAAAAAAGGAGTAAGTCGAGAAGATAAAAAGATAGAAGTGAATTGGTATACGGTTAAAATTCATTAAATGAAAATATATGATATGAACTTATTTAAATTTGGGTTAAAATGTCAGTATTAAAAAATTAACTAGCTATATTATTACCGTTACATGTCCTTTGTGGATTTAATATTTAATCAATATATGATTCTTAACACATATAATCTGCCAGGATATGCTCGAGCTCGAATTTGAAAATCAAAGCTTGAACTTGACTAGTCTAAAAATAACTCAATTGGGATTTAAGTCAATAATCATAAACAAGCCAAATTCAAGTTTGAGCTTTATTTTAATATAAGTTGAATTAATTTTAACTCATTGAGTTAACTTGTCAGCTTAATTGACAAACTAATGAGTGGAGCTTCAGTTCAGCTTAATCAATTTATTGAGTGAGTTTCTATCGAATTAATCTCGAACAGTTCACAAGCGGCTCGATATTATTTACAACTCTAACAGTGCAAAAAGAAAATGTTATGCATTGCATTTGATTATTGCTAATATGAGTATGAATGAGTACATTAGTTAAAATCAAATTGAATTTTTAAGAGGAAATCAAATTAAATCGAATTAGAATTGTAAAAATTAATAGAAATAAATGAAATATATATAGTAAAGAAAATTAATCGACAGATTTTAGGACTTACAAAGTTATAGTTTTCACACATACTACTTAGATTTTGAATAAAAAGCGTAACTGTTGAATTAACCGTAATGTTATTTTCAAATTGAATTTATCTTTTGACATACTTATTATATAACAATTAATATTTATTATAAGCCTAATACATAAATTTGATCTTGTATGATAAGTCATATTTTTATAATATTTTTAGTTCAGTTTTTATTAGAAATTTAGTGTTTTTTATTACTTTGATTAATCTTTATTTAGATTTATTTATGTTTTTAATTAAGTTTTCTTAATTCTTGATAAATTTGATTTACAGGAATTTTAGCAGGAAAATAGTTAACATTCGCATTAAAGGAGGTTGGAACTGAAATTGAAAGTTAAAAGTTCAATATAGCCAAGTCAGTAAAGTACATGGCCAAGCTGTGGCATACGTCACGACTGTGTTATCAAGAAAGCTGAAAATTCAAGTGAATCAAATTCAACTATAGAGCCTGTGTAGATTTGAAGCCTGGGCATAGCCTATGTATGAGACTGCATGAGAATAATAAAAAAAAGTCCACTTTAACATTGCTCCAGCCCAATTTGGTGAAAGAAGACCCCCAATTAAGAAGAAATACAACATAAAATCAATTTTCTACTCAAATAATATTTCTTTTTAATTAAGCCAGCTAATTTCCTACTTGAATTTGAAGACACTCTATAAAGTCTATATACAGAGAGATCACCACAACAATTGGAGATCATCTTATCATCGAATCTTAGATCTTAGATCTTAGATCTTTGTTCTACTCTTTTATTAGTTTTTCTTTCTTTTAATATTTCAAGCATTCAAGTTGTGTAAAGAATTAAGAGAATCGTTTACGTGATCTGTTGACCTGTTTTTATCTTTAAATTCTTAATCTTGTTTTTATTCTTCATTATTCATATTGATTATGGAATTGTTTTCAAATTTAATTGAGTTTCATTTAATTACTATGTCGAACTAAACTTTCATACTAAGGATTTGATGTAGTTTAATTTCTATTCAAATTTATGATATTAGATTTGTTTTTCCTTATTCAAGATATAATTTATTATTGAACTTAACGCTTTCAGGTAGAGTTTCTCCCATTGATTGATTTATTTCATTAATCATTAACGGAAGAAGGGTTTTTTATAAGAAAAAGATAATAAATTATATGAGAATAATAAATTGATGCGGAAGCTATATGATTTGACTTATGAGGGGTTTTCATAAGTTAACGATTTTAAGTTATGAATTCTTAAACAAACTATAAAACTTAATTATTTAATTTATGTTTGATTGCACTATTGAGAGATAGGTAATTAGACAGAATTAAAATAGTTAACAATACATCGGGAGAGCTTGTAATAATTTTAGAGTTGTTTCCCTACTTGAACAATTAAAATGATTAAAAAAACTAATAAGTAAATTAGATAGAATTAAGTGAAGTCAAAATTTCTAGTAGCTTTTAAATCTTGATTTCTTTTCATTAAATATTTTTGTTTGTATTCTTTTCTATTCTTTTTATTTTTTTTTATTTTTACAATTATTCTCTTTATTATCGTTTAAATAATAATAGGTTAATATAATTTTAATACTTGATATACAATCTTCTGAGGATGATGTTCTACTCACTCTTTATTACTTATTGCGATTTCATACACTTACAAAAAATTGCTGTCATTGTACCTTTGACAATTATTTTTTGTAGCCTTCTAAATTTTATGAAGAACTTATCATAATTCTTCAGTTTTATATTTCAGTAATAATTATAACTCTCATTAAAATAAAATATTGAAATATAGGGTTTTAATTGAACCTCGCCCGACATCATTCGTCCCTTGAATTTACGCGAAAAAATCTTGTGATCCCCTAAATTTTTAAAATGACCTTATAGCCCCTTTAACTTTACTTTTTACAATATGTCCACACTAAACTTTCCTTTTTATAATTTTTACACCTCATTACAATAAAAAATACATGTTTAATACAGCTGTGATAACGTGGCAAACTGACATTCCAAATAACAAATAATTTTTCCACGTCAGATCTGTCAATCTCTAGCAGTAAAATCATTTCGTCCATTTCATCCCTACCATTCACATACTCATCTACCCTATCATCAACACCGCCATCTTCATCTTTATCTCATCCCTAAATGTTATCCGTTCTCTTAATCATGATCTATCACACAAAATCCTATAGTGAGCAGAACCATCATAAAAAGATAAGGTCTTTTGCTAATAATAATCTAAGCCCGCTAAGTCATAGAAAGCTATGACTGGGACCTATCAAATATTAAAATTTTTTTTTAATATGTTACTTCACCACTGCTATTAATTTCTCTTCTTTCCTTCATTAAATCAACGTAAGAACACAAAAGTGCAGATCAAATCCTTCATTTTTCTAATAAAAAAAATGAGTTGCAGTCTTGATATTTTCTACACTGGTTTGTATAATTCATGACTTCCATCTCAATATCAGACTCTCAATCCAGATTTCTTAAACATCTTCAACAACTACATCACAATCTTAACTCCAAATCATTTCATGGTCATAATTATCACCACACAAATTATTAATTAAAACTAAACTCCACTTAAAAATTTAAAAATTTTCTTTACTAATTTATTTATAATTGAGATTTTTTTTCCAAATTAAAAAGTTTGAGTTCAACAGATCTAAAATAATAATAAAAAGTCTTTTGATAAAAATCAATAGACAGATATAGAAAAATCTAACAAAAATAGCACTGTTAATAGAAGTTATTTTATAAGAAACCCATTTGAGTTTAGACCCAGAAATCCCCAAAGCAAGAGCTAAGAAAAGTCTCTTTACCTCACATTGCCATGGCTTAAAAAAAAAAAAGAAAGAAAGAAAGAAGTACAAAAGTAGCAGCTAAAAAATATATATATGTGAAAATGAAGAAGAACAGGTACAAGTACAAAACGCAAAGTTGAAAATAATATTAGATTCAAAAATTACTTTTTCTATTAAAATTCAAAAATAAATAAATGTGCCTTCTTCAAAGAATATATATATATATATATATATATATAGCTTTCTATAATTTAGCATGCTTAGATTATTATTAGCAAAAGAAGATTGCACAGAAAATAAAGGGCCTAGAAATTAAAGATTTGGAAAATTTTTTTTTCTCTATACTCGGATTTCAAATCAAGCTCATTTTCTTCTTTAGAAAACAAAATCTATCTCATCTTTTTATGATGGTTCTGCTCAATGTGGGATTTCGTATGATAGATCATGACTGAGAGAACGGATAGCGTTTAGATGAGATAAAGATGAAGATGACGGTATCAATAATAGGGTGGGTGAGTATGTGAATGGCACGGATGAAATGCACGAAATGATTTTGCTGCTGGAGATGGGACAAATTTGATGTGGAAAAATTAATTGTCATTTCAACGTCAATTTGACACGTCTAAACATATTTTTTTATTGTAAAGGAGGTGTGTAAATATTATAAAAAGGAAATTTTAGTGTGGAATTACTGTAAAATGTAAAGTTTAACGACTCACAGTGTCATTTTAAAAATTAAGGAATCACAGTTTTTTTGCGCAAGTTCAAGAGACAAATGATGCATTCCACCATTGATCCTCTGTTAAAATACTTTTAGAGTGTGAGTACGTCGAGTTTGATACGAATTCACCTAATACGTGATATGATTATAGTTAACACGAAAATAACTCATTTAATAATCGTATTAAATTTATCGACACTAACACTACATGAAAATTAAACGAGTGACACAAATATGACACGTGTAATCTATCTAATATTATAAATAAATTAAATTGCTTATGCTGATTATATATAACTCGTGTAACTCGTCTAATATCATAAACAAGTTAAATAGATCGTGTTAGCTTATATATAACCCACTTAACTTATTCATAATATTTGTAAATTTTAATGTAATTAACTCAAATAATATTTAAAAGTAATTTTTCATTAATAAAATATATATATTTCAAGATTCACGACTAAAATATAAAAATTAATACAACAATAAAATTTGAATATGTTTTAGTTGAAATATTTATATTTGACACTAAAATTATTTTTTTTTTTAAATAAACAGATCACCCACCTAACTCTCGTGTCAATACATGATACTACATATTTATATTTATATTATAAATGAATAACCCGTTTATAACACGAATCGATTTAATTTTAATTATAATTTATTTATTTCATGTGTTAAATGAATTGTATTTACGCATGATATATTTTGACACCTTTAATTATTTTATTATAATAAAATATATAATTATTATTAAAATATAAAAATATACTACATCATCTATTATGAATTATAAATCAATTTATAAGAGGTTTATATAATTAAAAAAAATCGTCTGTTAGTAAATCATGTGAGGGAGACACGTAAGGCATGAGGAGACAAAACCAAAACGATAAGTTCATTTCATATATAAGTAACCCGTGAATGTACCTCGAGGCTGACATATGCATGCATGCGTTCCCATTGACTTTTGGGTCAGTGGGAAATCAAATCTGTCGCTCTTTCTTGCATTATCCTGCAAATTTTCATGACCTTGTTGGCCTCTGTCCTGACATCAAATACAACGTGTTGAACGTGTTTCACTATCTTTTATTTCAATAAAATAATTATAATTAATAAAAATTAACGTATTTAATGAAATAAAATGACAGATATTTTTTCTTTTTTAATAAAAATTTTAAATTTAAATTCTAAATATAAAATCCACGAATTTTAAATAAAATTTATAGAAACTGTAATATATAAATTAGTTAAGAAAGCTAATTAAATTGATAAATAGTTCATAAAAAAATTAATCCATGGACAATTTTTTTCAATTTATCGTTTGCATTCCATCTTCTTGTTTCATCGTAATCTAACTATTACCAAGTTACCCTCAAAATCTAGACCATCTAATTGCTAAAGTAATGTTCATCATTTCCTATATTCACGTTATTGTTGGTAGGGGGTGAGAATTCGGTTCTCTGAGTAATCTCCGATGAATGGTTGCATTGATTATTTCCCACTGGCCGTGGATTATGGTCCCGTTCTCTGAGTCGCTTTTATTTATTATCTATAAACAGGACAACAGTGCACTGTGATTTTTTGCCACAGCTATTTGTATTATGTGCACACGTTTATTAATTATAGGGCCCACATATGGGAGAAATGAGACTTCAGAAAATCATAAAGTAACCAATTCTCAGAGAATGCACTTATTAAAAATGCCAAAAAATTATGTTTTTTCAAAATAAATACTGATATCTAGAAAAAATTTAGTAAAATCAAAAAATTATAATTGAATTCGACAATAACTATTTGAATAGAAATGCTAAACGGTATTTTTTTATAATATTCCATATTTATACTGTTTTTACTAGCTTTAAACGTTAAAATAATATTTTATTAAAAATTATTTAAACAGTTAATAACTATTAAAAACACTTATTTTTACGGAACATGTCCAACGACCCTTTAAATGTACCGAACCCTACTTAAAAATGCTATATGAAAAAAAATCTGGAAAACCTGAAAAATAAATGCAAGAACTTCTAGAGATAAGAACAATGAATTTGACTCATGACCAATAATGTCTGTAACCAACTTTACATTGTACAGCCAAAGGGATATTTATTGGCTCTGCTAAAAAAGTTATGGAATTCACATATTATTGCTGACGCATTAATTTTAAGAGGAAAGTGAGAGAAAATAATTAAATTACTATTTCACTCTTCTTCTTCTAAAAGAAAATTGTTTATTGAACCTTTTGAAATAAAAAATAAAGATTAAACTCATAATTTTACTAACTGTAAACTAATTTCTCATTTATTCTCTCACATATCCAAACATCAAACTAAATAAATAAATAAAATTATTATCTTTAATATTTTTCTCCTTATTTTCTTTTAATATTTTCTTTTCTCCCTAAATTTCTATTCAAATACAGTGTTAGTTTTGACTTTATTCAATTAAAGAAAACGAGCACATCAAGGTATAGTCTAGTAATAAATGCTTATGTGATCTAACATTAGATTTATATTTGAATCCCTTCCCCATACTCAAACAATTAAAAAAATAAAATAAAAAAAATAATTTTCCATTATGATATACCAACTACCTATGCATAAAATAGTCTTTACTCAATATTAAACCATGTGGAAGAACTTGTGACTGGTGAAGGAATAATCTACTGCATATATATGCAATTCATTACAGGAAAGGTAGTCAACCCTAATATACTACATATGAATTTTATTTGTTAAACTCTATTATATTATAAAATATTAAAATTATTAATTAATAATAATATATTTAATTTATACTGTCTGTATGGAGTTTTTGGTAATCAGATTTTTTTCACTTATCAAACTTAAGTTTAAGTTTGGGTGTATAGAGGAAGTCTGTTGATTCGGGTTTAGTTTTCTTGGATTTAATAAATTTTTTCTGATTTTATAATTTAATAAAATAAAAGATTATTTACCGATAAAAAAATAATAATATAACGATTAGATAAACGGGTGAAACTACTGTAGAGAAATAAAATTTTCTTTATCCATACAGAAGTGTTTATTAACCATTAGATTAACATAATTAAATATAAACCATAGATTTAAAAAAATTAAAATGACCTCTTACCTTTAAAATAGGTTGTATTCATTTTTTTAAGAAAAGTTTACATTTATTTATTATTATTAATTTTAAATTCAAAAAGAGATTTACTCTATCAATTATTTTTAATAAAATAATTGAAGAATAAAATTATAAAAATAAATTAAAAATTTCAATACTCATATATAATTTTTTATTATATATTAGATTTAAATTATTTAAATACTAATTTTTCATTTAATAAACTTTCATCTAAATCTTTTAAACACTAAAAACAATTCTTAATTCATACTTTAAAATAAATTTATTAAAATTTAACAACAATTAATTTTTCTTTCTTTTATTTTTTATCATGCCAAATTTACTTTGATTTATGAAAAGTTGAGTAATTCTAAAATTTCAATTAAATTTTAAATATATTTTTTAATTATATATTGATTTTATTATTTTATTTAGTCTACATATTTTACTAAAAGCCCTAAACCATAATATTCTATAATATTTAAATATTTTTTTTAATTATCTATCTTTAAAGTGAAATTGATTTTCTGTATTTTCATGGGAGATTATATAATTCTAAGGTATTTAACGATATAATTTTTAATACTTATACAACTTAACTTTAGAATGAAGAATAAATTTAAAAAGAAATTATTTTTAAAAAAATATAAAAGAAAGAGTAAAAAAATAAAATACCTATTTAATAGGTAACCAATATTTTAATAAATTGAGATAATGATGTGTCACTCAAATAAAATTCTGTATCAATACAGAATTTGTTAGTTCTGTAGATAAAGTCTTTAATTTTAAAATAGCAGAAATGAAGAAAAAATGTATTAACTCAACCCTTTAGTTGTAGGAGCTGTCTCCATAAACAAGACAATAATGCACTGTGTTTTTTCGCTACAGACGTTTGAATTTTGTGCACACGTTTATCACACACGTTTGTTATCATGGGACCCACTGTATATTCATTTACTGCTAAACTATATTTTAGGATATATTGGATAATTCTAACTATTGTAGTAACTGCTAAATATTTAATAATTTTTAGTTGTTTATATAGTGGTTCAAATCAAGAGTATTTAGTAAAAATAGATGTTTAATTAGTTAACATTAGAATTGTTAGCCTTAAGAATAGAAAAAAATAATTGAATAAGTGTCAAAAAATAAAATTTAAACCGCTAATTTCATGAAACACTTTCTAACTTTTAATAACTGTTACAAATATTGAGTCACTGAGAAATACATTGTTTTGAGTTTGGTCGAAACTCTAAAAGCTTCATGAAATGTTGTTGCCGAATAGATTCTCGGAATGCCGACAACATTACTTATTGACAACACGATTTGAATTCTCAGAAAATGCATTTATTAAACATGCCAAAAAAATTTATGTTTTTTTTATCTGCAAAAAAAATCTATTTTATTAATTAATTATATTAAAAAAAATTTAATAAAATTCAAAAATTATGGATGCATTCAGTATCTGCTTTTTAAGTAAAAATATTTTTTTATAGTGTTCAGTAAAATAACGTTTTAATTAAATTAAGAGATTAACTCAATATTTTAGCTTTTAGTTATTTTATTAAAAAAATTGCTAAACATATATTAAAACAATTAGCAACTATCAAAATAACTGTTTTTACTAAACAGATCCTACATTTGAGCCAATAAACCTTCAAATATAACAGAACCTATTTAAAAATAACAAGTGAAAAAATCTAGAAAATTTAAAAATGAAATACAAGAACTTCTTGAGATAGGAAGAATAAATTTAAATCATGACCAATAATGTCTGTAAGCAACTCTCTAATTACACAAATGAATTACTCTTTCTGTTTCATAATATTTATTTATATTTTTATTTTTAGATGTCTCAAAATATTTGTCAATTTGACTCAAAAGATATTTACTTTCCTTTTTATGCCTCTCATTATAAATGATTTTAAATTATAGAAATTTTTTTTTATTTTAAATGAAGTCAATTTTAGAAAAAAGACGAATATTTTATATGATATTAATATGTTTCTTAATTTTATGCAAAAGGTAATAGAGACCAATATTACGAGAGGCATGAAATATATAAAAAGTTGAAAAACCGTTGTCCAATTTTCTTCGCTCCGTCTTTAGCCCGAAAAAGCTGACGTTGTAAGAGCCAAAAAAGCTTACGTTGTGCCTGCTAACGTTGTCCAATACCCTTCGATTGAATCGATACACTATTTGTATTTGGTTCGATATATGGGTGGGCTCAGTGGAAGTAGGCTTTCCCCTTGTCTAAATACTACCCGTCTTATAGTGAGGACACGTGTAGAAACCCAAAAATAACAAGACTTTTACCGACATGTGCCTATATAAGGAGGAGGGTATAGATCCAAACTCATCAAAGGAGTCCCAAAACTTTCTCTTCTCTACAATTCCTCAGTTATCCGTTCCAAACCCATAAATCTTTCCCAGCTACCAAACATGGCAGGAATAATATCACGTGCCACGCAGCAAGTGACTCGAGCAATTCAACGCTCACTTCCTGTACCTAAGTTCTTGCAGTCCGATGATGGTGCAATAATTAGCAAGGTTGAAGGAATCCACAAACCTGATGGTCGCCAAGTTGATGTTCAAAACTTATTCACTATTATTACCAAGATCTTGCTTCACGACAATCCAAGCGGTGATGCTGGTGCTGCAAATGTACGTTCTAATTAATTATTTTTCTTATTTTTTATTTTTATGTATTTATGGTCGAAGTTATTCTTACATTAGTTTGAACTAGAAGTTTAAAACTCTCCAGTCTCTTTTAATCCTTGTTAGGTTACTTACTATTAATTATAGAGGCATAAAAAAATAATTGGAAATGGAGTTATACCTAGAAGTGGAGTATATATGTACGTATATTTACATGCAGTTGTTTTTTGCAGGGAACATCTACAGGAAATACTGAAGTACCTGCTCAAATTATAAACAAGATCTGTTGTGAGGTTAATTATTTTTGTTGATTATAAATAGTTACTTCTAATACCATTTTTATGCCTTTATATATATATATATATTTTAGTATTTAAAAAATAATTCAAATTCAAATCTATTACTAGATCAGACATGTATTTATTATTAAATCATTTCAAAGCGTGATATGTATTGTTATTAATTTTAACGTAAAAGACAAAAGCTTCTAGCTTTACCAATTGATTCGATTCCCAACAGCTAAAAAATGAATCTTATCACGTTGAATATCTAATATCCTACTTTTTTTTTTTTTTCTATTTTGACAGTTTTAGAACATTTGAAAAGTTAATTTTCAAAATAAGGTTTTTAAATTAAGCATCCAAATGTAAGACTTTTTAAAAAAAAAAAAAGTGAAAAATGAAAAGGAAACCATAATTTTAATTTTCTGATCTACATCAATTGTTCAAAGTATAATATCATTAAATTTGAAATGCATGTATACGCAGATATCATGCAATTGCTCCGGTCGGAATACTCAAGAAACAACTATAATGTTACTTGATAAGTTTCTTTCCAACTACTCATGGGATGCGAAGCTGGTGATAATAGTTGCTGCATTTGCTGTTAATTATGGAGAATTTTATCTGCTTACTGAGCTTTACACTAAAAATCCAGTTTCCAAAAATATAGCTTTGCTCAAGCAACTGCAAGGCGTAGTGGAAGATGCTGAATTATTGGAACAATTTTCTGGAGCAATTATTGACCTTAAC
>CANUEX010194184.1:0-16240 GCA_948099535.1 Jatropha multifida | reverse complement strand
TTCACTTAACTCTACCCAATTTATTTTATTAGTTTGTTAATCAAATTTAATTGTTCAAGTAGGGGAAACAACCCTAAAGTCACTAACAAGCTCTCCTGATATATTGTTAGCTATTTTAATCCCATTAATTACCTATCTCCCAATAGTGCAACTAAACATGAATTAAATCATTAAGTTTTATGGTTTGTTCAAAAATTCATAACCTAAGGTCATTAAATTATGAAAATCCCCTATGAGTCGAACCATATAGCTTCCGAATCAAGTTATTATTCCCATGTAATTTATTACCCTTTTCTTATCAAAAACCCTTCTTCCTATAGCTATTAATGAAATAAATCAATCCAGGGGAGAAATTCTGCCTGAAAACATTAAGTTCAGTAATAAATTAATACTTGAACAAAGAAAAACAAATCTAATATTATAAATTGGGGTAGAAGTTAAGCTACATCAAATCCCTAGTATGAAAGTTTAGTTTGACATAGTAATTAAATAAAACTCAGTAAAATCTGAAAATAATTTTATAAATATAAGAATTAATGGAAATAAAAACAAGATCAAGAGTTTAGAGATAAAAACTAGTCAAACAATAGTGTAGACGGCTCTCTTGATTATTTACATAACTTGATTGCTTGAATTCTTACAAAGAGAGAAAAACTAAGAAAAGAATAGAATCCAGATTTGAGATCTAGAATTCAATGAAAATCGATGAATGAATAATGAATTGCTGTTGTGATCTCTCTTTATATAGACTTCATAGGGTGTTTTCGAATTCGAGTAAAAAACTGACTTGAATTGGATTTCTTTTTCATTTAGGAGTCTTCTTTCATCAGGTTGGGCTTGAGCAATGCTTGAGATGAGTTCTTTTAGTATTTCCATGCAGCCCATGCAAAGGCCACACCCATGTCTCAGTTTTACACGGGCTGAATAATTAAAATTCGGCCCGATTGAATTTCCAGTAGGTGCCACGGCCATGGCACTACATGACATGCCCGTGTACTCCCTTGACTTAGCCATGTTGAGCTTTTAGACTTTCAATTTTAGTTCCAACCTTCTTCGATGCAATTTTTGACTATTTTCTTGCTAAAAACCCTTCAAATCAAGCTTATCAAGAATCATGGGAACTTACTAAAAATATAAATAAATCTAAGTGAAAAATTAATTAAAGTAATTAAAAATACTAAAATTTCTAATAAAAACTAAGCCAAAAATATTATAAAAATATAACCTATCAATATATAATAAATATTATTCATAATTAAAATTTCTAAATTTAAAAAAATAAATTTTATAAAATATAAAATTCAAGAAATTGATTTAAGATTTCAGGTGAAAATTGCAAAAACCAAATTGAATCAATCAGAAAATATAAACATTGAAACTTTCATGGAAAAAAATTAGAATTCTAATAGTATTTTTTAATTTTGAAAATTTTCAAATTATTAAATTTGCTTATTAGAAGAAAAGTATTACATTTATAAGATTTTTAAAATAATAATAATAAGATTTTCATTTTAAATTTTTAAGATTTTTAGGTACACTAAATTATTTTTTTTTATTATATGTGAATTACTTATTTAATTATGACTAGGCATCTCGCAAGGCCCACAAATCAAATTTAAGGGGAAGACTAAGTTTGATACTAAAAAATAAATTTACAGTATTAATTGATAAAATTAAAAGAATTTACTACAATTGATAATACGGTTAAAGTTCAAAATTCCTTTTATCATTTAGCCCTTCCTATAATTATCATAAATTTTATGGCACACTCAATTTTTATTTTGATTTATTGAATATTTTAATGATTAAATTTATAAAATTACACATATTAAATACTTAAATTTGCAACATCATTTTATTGAACATTTCAACTTGCAAAATTATACTCCCTTCGTCCTAAAAAATACTCTTACTTTTTTTCACACAGTTTAAGAATAGATAGTTAAATTGGTTCAACCATAACATTTATCCTTCTTTTTTCCATATATACCTCCACGGGTGGAGTCAGAATTCAAAATTAGTGAGAACCAAAAGAAAATTTTTAAAATTAAAGAGGCCAAATCAAAGAATAAAAATTTGGGCACTTATACATGGCACGATTTGTGCCTGGATCGAATCAATAAAAAATTATTACGAGACCACTAATTGCACAAACATTTAGACAAAAAATAATTAGGTGCTTTAGACCTTTTTTTAGCTTTGGATAATGGATACCCCTATACCTATCATCTTCTACTTCTATCTATCCATCAAGAACTCTCCAGCATCGTTGTTGGTTCTTCAATTCTGCAAATTGAAAAATACTGATGAGAAATACAATATTATGGAACAAAGTCTTCTATAATTTTTAAAAAAAATAAGAAGACAGATGAGAAATGATAGTTTTAAGCAAATCCAGTAAATTTAAGAACTTTAATTTGTATTTAATTTGTAGAGAATTGAGTGATACAGAAATAAATAATAAGATAGATAAAATAGAAATTACAATCATGAACTTGTTATAAATTCATTAATCTAAGGTTCCAAAAGAGACAATTTGAGAAAACTTTAAATTGCAGTATTTCAAGTTTGTACTTTATAAACCCTTGCCTCTTCACCTTCCATAAACGGCCGTCAAACCTTTAGCAGAACTAGAAATCAAACATGGTCTGACATGTGATATCTAACTCAAATAAAACAACGCTAAATAACAGCAGCACCATCGGAATCACTGAAATTAGAAAGAGGCACAGCGGAGGCGAGACCAGAAAGTGGAAATGCGACTTGCTTAGGAAGTCACTGAGAAAGAGAACTATGTCTTTACAAGAATGTGCCTATTGTTAACTTCCTTATTTTATTACTTTAATAAACTATGTGACCTACTCTATTATTTTATTGATCCGAGCCAACACAATTCGAGTTGTTGATCATTATCCTGAAAAAAGTTTTTCACTTTAATTGGTGAATGTGTAATTTTTTCTTGGTTCATGCTTCAATTTACTACTAAATATTTAGTAAAGAAAGTATTATAGGAAAGTTAATAAAGAAAGTCATCTAAAAAAATGCTCAAGAGATATTGTTTTTGGGACCAGCTATGAAAAGTGGGACTATTTTTTTTTGGGATAAAGAGGGTTTTAATTGATGGAAATTCTTTTAAGTCACCGAGTTGATGGAAATTCTTATAATTGAAAAGACTTAAACTCTAGGCCTTTTACTTTTCAAGTATTTTTAATATTCGTAATTATAGGGTGAATAGGTTTCCTATAAAATATAGAATGCTACAAATTTATTATTAATAAATACATGGGTGAATTTATGTATTTAGCCTAAAATTATTAAATAATATTCTTATGACCCATTTAGACTCCAACAAATCAAAAAGCTTAATTAACCAAGATATTTCAAATATTTTTTTCCTAATTAATTTACTTTAGTTTTTTTTTTTTTTGAGAACACTAATTTATTTATATAAAAAGAGACTTAAAAATATTTATACTTGATACAAGAAATATGAATATTCAGAAATTGCTTTTACAAGTAATGCGGCTAATGTGATGTGATATAAACATTTATAGTATGCTTTACATGGTAACTGAAATGTAAATGACTAGAATCTTGGTCATAAATATTGAGTGAGAATCTTAACCATTAATTACATGGTTAAATAACTCTTAATAATTCTTTGATCAAGCGTTACTTCTATTTGTACTGGTTTGAGTAACGCTAGATCCATTCTATTAATTGCTCGACTCATTTTATCAATTGCTCATATGAAAAGTCCTCTCCAAAATACACCGAATCATTTATATTCAGTTGAAATCTTTAACATGCTTGTTCATTCTATTTTTCTCGTTCTTTTTTAGGTGTTCTCTTTTAAATTGATCACTCTTAATCTATTTTGGCCGAGCACTTATAACTTTTCTACGTATGTCCTAATTGTCAGTTTCTTTTCTGAAAAGTCATGCACATTTACAGTTTCAGCCGTCGATTCAACTCCCCCACCTTAGCCAAACATAAATGATTCAATATATTTTGGGACGACTTTTGATAAGAATAATTATTGAGAATTGGTGAGCGATACTTGGACTAACATAAAGTAACGGTCAGTCAAAGATCCTTTTAATAATGTAATTAATATCCGAGATTATTGCTCATCATTTATAATTGAGACTCTTATTTAATATTTACCTCTTCAATTAGAATAGAAAACACACTATAAATAATTGTAACATATCTCAAAAGAGAACAAATTATCCAACAACAATCTCATATTCTTGGTATTATTCTTACTCCTATCAATACTCGTTAAATTAATTTATATGATTCAATAAGTTAAGCATTAATTATGCGAAAGTTTTTGTTTCATATGAAAAATGACTTAATATATTATTTGATTTTCAACTTTTAAGTTTCGTGGCAACTTCATTAATTTGATCTTTATACCGATTTCACCCTAAACTTCAACATTTTAATGCAATTTTGCTCTGATTTAACCTTTATACCAATTTCACCCTGAATTTTAACATTTTATTGTAATTTCACCCTAAAATATAATTAGGACTTAAATTGTAAATAAAAACTAGATTCACTATTGACCTTGGACTTAAATTAACTTACTACATTTGTGTGCATGAGGAAGTTTAGATCAATAGTAAGGACAATCTCTATCATTATTGTTAATATTTTTAAATTTTTTCTTATATTGATAATATGATATTGAAGTTGGGTTAGAATTGTTAATTGACTCAATATTTTTTATTAATGTCATAATATGGGTTTACTGTTTTCAGAGTCAAATGATAACAGGAACAGATTTTTCATAGTTCAGACTTATTATAAACTTCAAGGACTTTAAACTTACCTAGGTCCTAGTGCTGATCCAACCATGGTTTGAGTTGTGACATTTGCTTAGTTTACTTGTTGAGGTACAAATTTATGGATTTCTTATACATGCAACATATTATGACAATGACTAGAAGCAAATGACAAGTTGGAGCACCGTAGAGAAGGTGGTACATGCAAATACATTCGGTGCTTCTGGTAGAGAAGGCTATGGAGAGTTATGATGCTATCTAATATTGATAAATGTATATTTAATGCATGACACAAGATCCTTCTTGCAGAAGTCTTAGGACCCTTTTATATTGCTGCTTGGGACTATTGATACTCCATTTTTTATCAGTATTAAAATTAGTATTCGACTTTCTGGAGTACTTATCGATCGATGGAACAGGGCCTGCCAAGTAGTTCACATTGAGCTTTAGTCACTCGGTAGCTCAATCAAGTCGTGTTTAATAATAATTTTTTAAGTAGTTTTAATATTACCGTTATTTTTTATAGTATTTGATAATATATATTTTGTATTAACTTTTAGCAGTTAAGATAATAATATTTTATAAAAGATTAGCCTTATAATATTTACATTTTTAACATTTTAGAAAAAATTATTCAACAATTATAAGCTACTCAATCGGTTAAACGCTATTAAAATAATTAATTTTACCGAAAAAAATTTAAATGATAATTTTAGATTGATAAAATATAAAATGAACGGATTTATAAAATCCATGGATTATAAAATTAGTAAAAATTCATTTCATTGAATAAAAAATAAATTATGTATTTAAATGATATTTTTTAAAATAAGATTGAATGTATTATATTCTAGCATTTCTACCAACAATAGAATTGAAAAATCTCACTTTTACGGATAATAACAATATAATGAAATGTATTAATTTGATGGATTATATTTTAATATTAAAAATAAAATAATTTATAAAATATTTAAAATTTCGTTATTTAAGATGTATCGGTCCTAACTACTTTTAAGAACGTGGTTAGAAAAGAGAAAGCAAAAATATATAATAATTAATAAGAATAATTAGAAAAAAAGTACTGTGGAGGGTGGTGATGAGGTTGTCCTATTGGCCCATTATGGGAACAGTGGAGAATGTGTGTGTTTGGATTTGGGATTAATGGTTTATTGGTCCCTTTGAACAAGTCTAACCCCGCGTTTCTCCCTCCTATCGGAGTAACCTGCCCTACACGTGGCCTTCGCTCTTTACCTACAAATCTAGGTCACATCACCAGTCCGCCCCACACGGCCATAATTTTGCCTTCATTTCCATGTTAGATTTTAGCTATTTGACCCTGTCTTCTTTGCTTTCTTTCCTGTACTAATCATCGTTGTGTATTTTTCACTAAAAGTACCTGAAGGCAACATCCACTTACATTTGCTCTTATTCTCGTATGCGAAAATTACTTTGAGGTCCCTGAATTTTACAAAACTTACTATTTCGTGTTTACTATTTATATAAATTATTTTGTACTCCCTGATATATATGCATTTGTCTGGCTCTCTAGTCTCTCTAAAAAAGATAGTCATATTTTTTTTATTAATTTTATCTAAAAAGATAGGAATAGCCTTATTAGAGGACCTACAATATGAAATTCATGCTTCTCTCTCTCGCTCCCTACGTTAAACAGATAGCTGGATTGAGAAAAATCATGTTTCAATCTCGTTTCACAGACTTTGCTCAAATTGTCAATTCCAAAAATTTCCGTTGAACCCACAAAACCTCAATTTCCACAAACTCTAGCTGACCTCCGTAACATTTAGCCCCGAATCCTTGAACCTCTCATAAACAATTCAAATATTTTTATTTTCGGACAAACCTCCTTGCAAATCTGCCATTGAAGAAGAAAACAATTTATTTCATGATGGTGGTGGTTGTGCTGTGGTGGTAGTGTTGTAAACGTTAAGATCAATTGCTTCAATTATTTTTATTTTTATCTTAAATAATTTTTATTTGCGTGTAAGTTTGAGAAAATTTTTAAATATTTTTTATATTTTTTTGTTGTTGACCTTTTTATTGTGTATTAAAAAATAGATAATAGAATTTTAAGTTGTTTATAGATCCCATTGCATGATATAATAAGAGTATTTGTTCTTTTTATCGTAAAAATTAACGAAAAAAATATTACTTTTTCAACAAAAAGATTTAAGAGTTAGATGAAGACATTAATCATTTATGTAAACAATAAGATCGAATTAATGAACTTTGAAAAAAAAATTAAAGAATCTCAAAATAATTTTCTCTCGGTGTAACTCCAACTTACCTTTTCTACCACTTGATTATTATTTTTTTGCTAGTTTAGCGTTATATAATAGTATGAGTTTGGTATGATCACTATTCAATTTCGACCTGAATTGTTCAAAATTGAAACTAAATAATAATGAATAGTTGTTAACTTCAAATCGAAATTAAAATCATATTTTTACAATCTCAAAAATTTACTCGAGAGCCAATCTCCATTCGGTTCAAGAAAAACTTTGCACGCCTCCGTTATCTTTTAGAAGGCCTACACCCATATAAATTGTCTACCTAAGACTATCCTTCGGCCTGTAGGTCCAATAACTCATTTTTATTGCTCTTGATTTAGATTTACACTTTTTTTAATTTTTTAATAAATTTTAGAACTTTCTTTTTATTTTAACCATCTAATGTTCGAAACCTACTGATTAGATTAATTTAGATATCCTACAAAGAGGGGTAAGGTGCTTTTTTTCAAATGTTTAAAGAGATTTTATATTCAGAATTCGAATTCGAAACTTTTAGTTGAGGGATGGGAGATCTCTTTCATCACATCTCATCTTTCGCGGATAAAATTTAAAATTTTTTGTAATTTTTTTTAAATTTGTTACTTATTATTACTATTATTATTTGTATTTATTTTTTGCTATGGAACTAAAATAATTTTAAAAAAATATTTTGAGAATATTTATATGGTTCTGGCTCAAAACCGAGCTTGATGATTCCAAGCTCACCTAGAGCGATACCCTTCGTTGAAATTAGAACTTGTGATTGTACAATAGAAATCGGTAATTTTGAAAATCTTGCAATTTTAGGTATATGCTGTTTTTATCACTAAGATTTAGTTTAATTAAATTTAGAAAATATTAAATTGTCTTTATATTATTTTATCCATTGAATTATTTAGTGTTTTGTTAGAAAAATATCATTTTAAATAATTATAAAAAGATAAAAATGTTCTTTATTAAAAGAAACCTAGTAAATAAACAGAAATTTTTTCTTTTTAAAATTTTAGCTTGTTAAAAAAAATAGCCTTTAATTTTTTCTAATTTTCCTACTTAATATCCTCCAAAAATATAATTTATAAAAATTTAAATGATAAAAAATAATTTTCTATATTTAAATTTATGACATAGTTAAAGTAAACTTTCTTTTGTTATTTTGGATTAACTAAACTCGATTTTGGTTTTAAAATATAATACTTATTCTGATACATTTTAATAAATAATTTAAATAATAATAATTTAAATTTAAATACTAGTAAAATAGAACCGAGCCAAACTAAAATCAAATTTCTCTGATAAAAAAAACGAATTTCATTGATTTTTTTCCGATTATTTGATCATAAGCTAATACAGCTCCCTATACTCTATATATATACCTTCCGAAAATCTGGTTCAACATCATGTTTTAATGGGAAAATAGCCCTTTTTATGCTGTTTAAAGTCATCAGAGCAGTCCCTCAAGAAGGGAAAGCTTTATGAAACTCGACTAGAAACACCATCACTAAAGCAACCACCAGAATCGCAAACACAGCTCCATCACCAATATTATCACACCCTACCCCACTATAAAATATGACTTTCCGTCTGTAACATATTTAATAAGCATTTAAAGACTAAAAATACTTACTAAACATACTACAAAGAGACTAAAATTTTTCATTCATTCATTTCTATCTTGTAGAAAAGCAAATTTGTTATAAAAATAAATTTAAATATTCTTTTTGGTTCTTCAATATACTATAAAGAAATGTCTTTTTAATAATTTAGTACATATATGGAATATAACTTTTATTAAACTAAATAAAATAGTCGAGTGAATAAGATTATTACAGCCAATTTCATTTATTGAAAACGTGAATGATTCCATAACTGATAAGCCCAATGAAATACAGTAACATACTAAATCCATTTCCTTTTTATATGTATTTTCATAAATAAAAAACAATCATAAAATACTTAAAGTTGTAACTAAAATGCACATTTAAACATAATATGCACATTTAAACAATCATAATATTTAGATAGACTCAATCTGAAGAACCATAAAAATTTAATATGCACATTTAAACATGCAATCTATAACCTCACTCTGTATTTTTTTTTATCTTAACAGAAAAGAGAGCAATCTACAACCTCATGATAAATGGAGCAATCTACAATCTCAGCATGGAAGGAGAAATATCAATCACAGTATCAATTCCAATAAATGAACTGATACCGGTAGAGTAATAACCATATCATAATATCAACTCCAACAAATTAAGTAATATTTGGGTAATAATTATGTCTATAAATTACTGTGAGATTATAAATCATTTCAATCATATAACAATGTCAAAATCATATTGGGCAATATTTCATTTCACAAATGCGGCTAAAAACATTCAATCATAGCTATCCTTCAAACAACAAATAATAAGTGGTCAACATTCTCATTTTCATATAAATAGAATTTCCAATTAAATCATAAGAATCATCTAAAAATCATATTATATCAAATAACATATCTTTTCTTTAAAAATCCACAAAAATAATATTTCAATAACTCCTTCAAGAAAATATCACTTTATAAAATATTGGTGAAATTAAATATATTTAACTTCAATCAAAATAAAAAATTAGTGAAAAGACCAATCAGACCATTACCTGATTAGCCTAGGAAGTCATTATTTTTTTTATTAAAGTTATTGTCTGTATTAAATATATTTATTAGTTTGTTGTCATTTATATTAATTTTATTAAAAAAATTTTGACCGTATATATTTATTTATATAGTTATACTATTTTTAAGTACTTTTTTAATCAGATTTATTTCTCTTTCATTGTATGAAATGACAAACATATTTTCACACCAATGAAAAACCCTAGCTTCCTCAACGGTGGAACTGATAGGATCATGAGATACATGGTGTTACCATGGGGCCATTATGCAGTGGAGATAAAAGACCTTCAATCAATCACTTCATTATGAAAACATAATTCAACTTTATATTTTATTATATTGGGTCATATACTTTAAGAAGAAGACATAATTTGTTCATATTTTATTATATAATGAAATATAGATTATATACTTTAATTTTATATTTGAGTGAATTATTTAAGTCATTATGAACTATTTTTCACTTTACATAATTAATTTACAACACTCATCATTAAATTAATTTATATTTTATGTGAATAATATACATTTATATTATTTACAATCATATTATACTAATAGTTGAGTAATAATTTAAATTTGTATGTTTGACTTTATCTTATAGTATAATGCAATTTTATTATTATGTAAAATAGAAGGTCAGGTATGTAAAAAAAAAAAAACTCTCATTCAATTATTTAGACATCTCATTTATCAAAAAATCTTAATTATTCAGCAATAAGTTCTTAATATTGCTTCTTAATTATTCAATTCAATAAGTTATTGACTTAAATTCAATATTCAACATTCAGGCCAAACAAATGATCCCTAAAATTATCTTAATTTTACTGCATAAACTTGAAAATGATATATAATTTATTTAAAAATGATTTTTTTTATATTTTGCTCCCACAATTTACATCAAATGACAAAAAAAGTTCAATTTTTACCTAAAAAGACAATAATTTTTATATTTTTAATTAATAAAACAATTCAATTTGAATAAAAAATCTAAAAATACTTTTAACTAATAAAATTTATTAGTTAAAACATTAAAGATTATTATTTGATTATGGTAAAAATTGAACTTTTTGATCATTTGACACAAATTAAGGAGATATATAAAAAAATTAATTTTTAAATAAATTGTTTGTTGCTTTCAAATTTGCTAAATAGTTTTTTCAATTTATACCTATTTTACCCCAAACAGCATTAAATAGGCTCTTTAGCCAAAAAATGGAGGGAACTGTGAGCCAATGTCATTAATTTGTGTTTTCAAATTAACATTCAAATTTTCCTCGTATTCAAAAGTCTTGAGCATTAAATGCACGTAAAGATGACGAAAATATATTAAATATTTTTTCTTTTTTATTTGCCACTTACCTTGTCCAAAGTTCCAGAGGTGGATTTACAATGGGGGCAATGAGGGCACTTACCCTTACTGATTTTTTACAATTTAGTGTATATAATTATGTTCATTTATATTTACCTCACCAAATTTTTACCTTTTGCCCTCACTAAATTGTTGCTTTCATGTATTATTTCCACTGATTAGATTTTTTGGATCCGCCCCTACATACCACGATCAATAGGTGGATTATAAAACTAATATGAATGCATTCTGAACTTTTTCATACATCCTTTTCAATATTTCTATTTTGAGTAAAATTTTTTATATAAAAGAATCGCATTAATTAGAAAGTTTCTATATGGAGAGGATGGAATACTATAATTCCAAATTTCCTAGGAAGGAGGCAGAAAGTCTACATGCATAAAAAAGCTATATAGTCAAGAATTTGGAGCCTTCTTGGTGGGCCAGCCACGCATAGATTGAAGTTGGTTAAATGATCAAGTTTTCTTAGTATGTGTTTTCCCTTTGAATTAGTTGATTATATTTAAGCATCATGTAGTTAAATATGCTTAATTAGTACCCTTTAAAAAAAAAGTAGGTGCATTGAATATAAAAGAAGGATTAAGTAGTAATTTCAGTCTTTTTAAAATTAGGTTTAATTGATATTTTTACTTTCAAACTCATAATTGAGAATGCACACACTATATTATTAAGCAAAAAGCAAGTGACAGGTAACCTTCTTTAGTCCTCTAGAAAGAGTTTCTTCCTCAACCTAATAAGGAACCTGTAAGCTTTTCTTGTTAGGGGCAATCAACTTCCAACCATATCCTCTCTTGGTGTCCTCTAAGGATGGATTATGTTAGTATTAGTGGGATTTGTCAGTTGGTTAATGACCCTATGCCACTAAAAGGTTCTATATATATATTATTTATAATGAATTTTTTTATACTTTGCATTATCGACAATAGTTTGAACAATTCAAAACTCATCAGAGGCAGTGCAGTCTGTTATAAAATCCATTAAAAGCCGTATAATCTATTATAAAAGAAAAAAAATAATATTATATTTACAAATATTAAATCTGGAATCTCTTACCATTTTTTTTATTTGTATTATTATAATATTAATGGCTGAATTGATAGGGATATGATCTTTTTGTCATATGCCATTTATTTACGTCCCTTGTTTAATAAAAACACCTCAACATTCTTTATTCCATCTTACGTGTTGCATGATGACGAGGACAAAAACTTTCCTATTCAAATATCTCATATAATAATAATAATAATAATAATAATAATAATTTATATATATTTAAAAACAGAGCAGTTTGCATTGTGAAGATATTAAGTGTAAGCTTTTGAAAAAGCCAAATATTAATAGGACAATAATTATTTAGGACAGTTATTGTAAGAAAAGACATAATTGAAAAAAGATAAATTGTTTTAGATAATATCTTTATCAAAATAATATCTATAAAAAAATTATCTCTAACACTAATATATTAATATAAATTTATTTCTTATTATAAAACAATTAATAAGTAATCTACATACTCACGGATATAACTTTTAAAAAGTATGACATTCACACTCTTAGAATACTTTACATTAAATAAATAATATATTAATATTTGAAGTAAATATAGAACCATTTATAACAAATCATAAACATAAAAAAAAATAAAACTTAATTTCTTATTTTAATAAAAAAACAGATTAAAAAAATATATTTCATTTTTAATTAGTAATTAAAAAAAGCTTGGTTGATTAGCTTGGTGTATGAAGTAGTCTCATATGTCAGAAATTAGGTTGCACGAACACAGAACATGAGATATGAGAACATACGAAATACAATAATTTTTAAAAAAGTACAACATCTACACTCTTAGGACACACAATACAGAACAGGTAATACATTAATATTTTAAATAAATAAATAATAATTTGTAATAAATTATAAACATAAAATAAAAAACTTAATTTCTTATTTCAAAGACATGAAAATAAATTAAAAAAAATACTTCACTTTTTATTGGTAATTAAAAAAATATCTTGATTGGTTAGCTCGGTATATGGAGTCTCATATACCGGGCGCTAGGTTGCATCGATACGGGACACAAAATATGAAAATTTACATGATTTAATAATTTTTAAATAAGTAGGACATCCATATACTTATAAAACATTACATATAATAAGTAATACATTAATATTTCAAATAAATAAATAATCATTTGTAATAAATTATAAACAGAAATGAAATTAAGTTTAATATTTATAAAAAAGATTATCACTAACACTAATATATTAATATAAATTTATTTTTTATTAAAAAAAATTAATAAGTAATTTATCTACTTACAGAAATAATTTTTAAAATGTAAAACATTCACATGCTTAGAACACGCTATACTAAATAAATAATACATTAATATTTCAAATAAATATATAATCATTTATAACAAATCATAAATATAAAATAAAATAAAACTTAATTCCTTATTTCAATGACAAAAAAAATTAAAAAAACACAATTCATTTTTAATTGGTAATTAAAAAAAATTTTGGTTGATTAGTTTGGTATATGGAGTAGTCTCATATGTTAAAAATTAGGTTGCATGGACACAGGACATGAGATATGAGAACATACGAGATACGATAATTTTTAAAAAGTACGACATCCATACTCTTAGGAAACAAAATACAAAACAAATAATACATTAATATTTCAAATAAATAAATAATCATTTGTAATAAATTATAAACATAAAATAAATAAAAAAACTTAATTTTTTATTTCAATGATATGAAAACAAATTTAAAGAAAAAAACACTTTATTTTTTATTGGTAATTAAAAAACACTTTGATTGATTAGCTTGGTATATGGAGCAATATCATATACAAGGAGTTAGGTTGCACAGACATGGGACATAAGATACGAAAATGCACATTATATGATAATTTTTAAATAAGTAGGACATCCATATGCTTAAGACACATTACACATAATAAGTAATACATTAATATTTTAGATAAATAAATAAATAATCATTTGTCATAAATTATAAACATAAAATAAAAAACCTTAATTTCTTATTTCAATGAGGTAAAAATAAATTTAAAGGAAAATTATAAACGTGTCCCCACATCATGCCAATATTATCTACTTTGTCCTCATAATTTTTTAAATACACTACTTTATCTCTATATTTTGATTTCGTCCAACTATTGTGACATTCTGTCAATTTTTTTGATTTTTTCGATTAAAAGGCTTCTAAAAAAACACAAATAGCCTTACCTCCCTATTAAATTTGCATTTTCTACCATGCATATCTTTTGAACCAACCAACTAAAACATCTCTATAATTAAACGAAATCAAGACAAATAATTTCACTTGCAGAAAATCAAAATGGGTTCTTAATTATAAATCTCACCCTTGCTCTTGTTGTTTCAATTGTTTGGTTTTTAAAATGGGTGTGAAATCAGATTTGATTTTCGATTCTTTACCTACGGAGCATAGCAATGAAATAATTGCTTGCTTTGTCCATCTTTTTTTGTGATTTTTTGCTTTTTTTTTAAATATTAATAGGTTAAAATTTATGGGGATTATTTAAGGAAATTTCTAGATTTAAATAATAAGAGAGAGATAGAAAACAAACAAGGAAAGGAAAGAAGACAAAGAGGATATTTCAGTCTTTTCTTTTAGATTTAACGGCAAAAATAAAAAATATTGACAGAATGACAGGATAGTTGAACGAAATCAAAATATAGGGACAAAGTAATGTATTTTAAAAAATATGGGGACAAAGTAGATAATATTGACATAATATGGAGACACGTTTATAATTTTCCCTAAATTTAAAAAAAACTTTATTTTTATTGGTAATTAAAAAATTTTTTGATTCATTGGCTTGGTATATGGAGTAGTCTCATATACTAGAAGTTAGGTTGTATGGACACGAGACACAAGATACGTAAATATATATGATATGATGATTTTTAAACAACTAAAACATCCACATGCTTAGCAAATAATATACAGAATAAATAATAAATTAATATTTCAAATAAATAAATAATCGTTTATAATAAATTATAAATATAAAATAAATAAAAAAAATTAATTTCTTATTTCAATAACATAAAAAAAATTAAAAAAATATTTCATTTTTAATTAGTAATTAAAAAAAGAACTTGATTGATTAACTTGATTTATGGAGTAGTCTTATATATTAGGAGTTAGGTTGCACGGACACATGACATAAGACATAAAAACGTACGAGATACAATAATTTTTAAAAAAATACGACATCCACACTCTTAGAACACACAACACAAAACAAGTAATACATTAATATTTTAAATAAATAAATAATCATTTGTAATAAATTATAAATATAAAATAAAAAAAATTGATTTCTTATTTCAAAGACATGAAAATAAATTAAAAAAAACACTTCACTTTTTATTGGTAACTAAAAGAAAACATTTTGATCAATTAGTTTAGTATATGGAGTAGTCTCATATACCAAGAGTTAGGTTACATAAATACGGGACACAAGATACAAAAATGCACATGATATGATAATTTTAAAATAAGTAGGACATTCATATACTTAGATCACATTAAACATAATAAGTAATGCATTAATATTTCAAATAAATAAATAATCATTTGTAATAAATTATAAACATAAAAATAAAAAATACATAATTTTCTTTTTCAATATAATTATTTAAATTCTAAAAATTATTATCATTATTGAAAAATACATCAATAGTATGTGGGCATTTTTTAATATAGACCATATTATACATGACTTTTACTATTATTAGTGAAAGGCTTTGCAAGATAATTAAAAAAATATATCTCAGTCAAGGATGACAATTTATTTAACTAGATAGGTACTCGATAAGATTCGATATTATTTTGGCGAATTTGGGAAGTGAATAAATGAGTTTGGGATGAATTCAGATAGTATTTTCAATACCTGTATCGAATTTGGATTGGGTTCAAAAGACTCGGATACTCACTACCTGTTATTCGTTTAATTAATATTCTAAAAATATTTAAAATAATTATTTTTATATAGAAAATTATATATATTTATACACTCCTTTTTAATTATATTAATGCTATAATTATATTTAGTATTTATATTA
>CANUEX010194169.1:0-55400 GCA_948099535.1 Jatropha multifida | reverse complement strand
TTGTCTTATGAAAAATGTCATAATATGGGCTTACTATTCCGATAGTCTAATGATAATAGGGATGGATTGTGATAGTTTAGGCTTACTACGGGCCTCGGGTGCCTTAAGCTTACCTAGGTCCTAGTGCCGGTCCGGCCCACGGTTTTGGATCGTGACAATAAGCTAATCAACTAAGTGTTTTTTTCTTATTACCAACAAAAAATGAAGTTTTTTTTTAATTTGCTTTTAGTGCCATTCAAGAAAGAAATTAAGTAATTTTTATGTTCATGATATATTATAAATGATTATTTATTTATTTAAAATATTAATATATTATAAAGTTATTGTAATATGTTCTAATCATGTGTATTTCATACTTTTTAAAAAATTATCGTATCTCATACATTTCCGTATCTCGTGTCTATGTAATCTAACTCTTAGTATATTAAACTACTTTATATACTAAATTAATCAACTAAATTTTTTTCTTATTATTTAATTTTTTTCATCATTGAAATACAAAATTAAGTATTTTTTATGTTCATGATTTATTATAAATAATTATTTATTTATTTAAAGTATTAATTTATTAGTTATTTGGTGTACTGAATTCTAAGCGTGTTAATGTCCTACCTTTTAAAAAGTTATTGTATCTCATACATTTTCGTATCTTGTGTCCGTGCAACCTAATTCCTGGTATATGAAACTACTCAATACACCAAACTAATCAATTAAGTTTTTTTCTTATTACCAATAAAAAATGAAGTATTTTTTTTAAATATGTTTTTTATCGTTGAAATAAAAAATTAAGTATTTTTTATTTTTATGATTTATTATAAATGATTATTTATTTATTTAAAATATTAATGTATCATTTATTTAGTGTAGTATGTCTTAAGCGTGTGGATGTTTTCCTTTTACAAAATTATCGTATCTCATACGTTTTTCGTATCTCGTATCTCTTGTCTATGTAATCTAGCTCATGATTTATGAGATTACTACATATACCAAACTAATCAATCAAGATTTTTTTTTACTATTGTCAAAAATGAAGTGTTTACTTTTTAAATTTATTTTTGTGTCATTGAAATGGAAAATTAAATTTTTATTTTTTTCTATTTTTATAATTTATTATAAATTATTATTTATTTATTTGAATTATTAATGTAATACTTATTTAGTGTAGTGTATTTATAGTTTGTGGATGTTCTGCTTTTTAAAAATTTTTTGTATTCATACGTTTTTGTATCTCATGTCTTGTGTGTGTGCAACATAACTCTTAGTACCTTAGACTACTCAATATATCAAACTAATCAACCAATATTTTTTTATTACTAATAAAAAATGAAGGATTTTTTTTAATTTGATTTTGTGTCATTGAAATAAGAAATTAAGTTTTTTATTATTTATTTTATGTTTATAATTTATTTTAAGTCGTTGTTTATTTATTAAAATATTAAAATATTATTTATTTAGTATAATGTGACCTAAAGGTGTGTATGTCCTACTCTTTTAAAAATTATCACATTTCATGCATTTCAATTTATATTTTTTAAATTGTTTACATATTGTTTATCTAATAGTAATATATTGCTTTTTCACACCTTTTTTAGCGTGTGGATTGTTTATTAATTGTGAAATAAATTTATATTAATATATTAAATGCTATAGATAATCATTTTTTTATAGATATTATATTGATAAATAAATTACCCGAAAATATAAAACAACTCATCTTTTTACAATTCTTACAATATGCTAAATTATGTTAAAATTCTAATATCCAATTGTGTTAGAGTTCTAACATTTGTCGATGTAGTGTGGTAAATAATTTGTATTGATTAAATTCTTAATATGCGTATTTTGTCAAACTAAATAAAATGAGATATTAGAAATTTGTAAAATAACATAGATACACCTAGAATTTTAGATGAAGGAATGGGATAGAAACACCTGATTTCCGGATCATGATGAGACGAGGTGGAACTTCGAACTTATTTGATGCAAAATCGGAATATTAGTTGTACAAATTATTGATTTTCAGGCAAATTGTATATGGCTACCAAATTTAAGAGCATTTGAGTCTTATTTCTTTTTATTTCTTTTATATTAGGTAGCTCCTGGTATTTAGAATCTTAGACAATGTCCTTTAAGTTTTAGGTAAGTGAGGATCAGATTTTCAGTTATGTTCTAGAGTTGGTTTAAACCTGGATATGGCTTGCGTTCTCCCTTATATATTCAACAGACCAGCCAACATCCTATTGCACAAGCATTCAAGGAGACAAAAATCCCAAGCCACTCTTATGTCATTTTTACCAGCTTGTTTGCCATAATATCCCACAAACCGTGAGAGATCTTGTCATATAGAAAGTAAAAGATTAATACATCTTAAATATGCTACTTTAAGTCAATTAAAACTGGTTTGCAAAATAGATTTGATATGTTCCCAAACTGCCTTGTTTATGGCATGTCAAAGCAGTTTTAACCTCAACCAGACAATTTGGTTGCTGGTTTAATTGGAATATCAAAGACTTCAGGATCAACAATTGAGCATCCAAAAATTCTGGGTAGCATTCTTTCCCGATTCTTGACAGCTGACAAAAATTTAAAACAAGCATTATAAGGCCTATTTGGCAAAATTAATTATTTTGGTATATATTACCTGTTTTAATAGTATTTAACTGTTTGAATGGTTTTCATAAAATATTAAAAGTTAAACGTTATAATGATTAACTTTTTATAAGACGTTATCTTAACTTCAACCTCTAAAAGCTAGTTCAAACGTTATTTTATCAAATACTGTCCAAGATAGACATAATATCATACTTCTCAAAATAAGCAATCACCCTGGTCAAAATAATCATATGGACGTGTCATGAATTGGAGGACTAGATTCAAAACTGAATATTAAATCAAACAGGAAAAACTTGTATGCAAAACAGTACCGGGGTGAGCACCATACTTCCTCTAGCAAAAAATCCATATCTGACTATCATTAAAATCGCCATCTTTACTTTAACTAAATCTAACACTGTTTTATCATCAATCAGTTAATTCTAAAGGTAACATATTCATGATGTATAACCATTTTCGTAGCAGTGAAAATAAGAGACCTAGTTATAACAGAGTTGGTGTCTAAATATATGATTCTCTCTTCAAGTGTATGCAATCTTACGTTCTCATAAGTCAACTCTCAGATGGTTCAGGAGGCCCTCTAGCAATTGGGATTCCGCCACCATAAGTTTTAGGCTTTGCATAATCCACATAGATAACTCTTCCATTCAGTGTCTGCCAGGCGTAACTTGTTATTTCCGTATTTTTTTAGTTAAACACTATTAAATGAAAGAACGAAGAGAGGAAGTAGGATTTTACCTTTCCATTCATCTCAGTTAGAGCTTTGTCGGCTTCATCTTCTGATGCAAAAGTTACAAAACCAAAACCTTTTGATTTTTCACATACTCTGTCTGTTACAATTTTAGCTGGCCCAAAAAAAAAGGAAAACGGAAAGAAATCATGCTTCAGTTGACAAAGGATTGCTAAGTTATAAGTTAGCTCAATGGTATTGCTGTGAAGCAACCTCTAGGTACCTTCAACAACTTGACCATACTGAGAAAAAGCTTCTGATAATCCATTCTCTGTAGTATAAAATGACAGTCCTGCAACAAATTGAGTTTATGACAATAAAACTTCAAGGTGATACTGATATCAATCCTCAATGGCCAAAATGCTTAGCATAGGAATAAAGCACATAATGTAATGCATCAAAGTTTTTGATATATCAAACTACTAAAATAATTGAAAGAACTAACAGAGCAACAGTTATACTCCATCCATTCAGTGGAAACGGAAAAAGTTACAAGCTACAAAAAGCAACCCAACTTCAATTTTAGGCATATGTCCATGTTAAAAACTTCTCTGGCACTACAATACACACCCGACATGCATCTCATGTGCCAAATTTTATAAGAACAGTCATGTTAACAATGGTCATGTCGTGTGCTCCATAAGTATGAGAATCATTAGAGAAATAGAAATATAGGAAGCTCATGAAGACAAAAAACCAAGATTTATCACTTTTTTTCAGCAACCACCTACCGTGCCTAAGGCACAAAAATGCTTCACGTTCCTTAAGAAGCTTATATGAAGCAATGCAGCAAGTTTTTTTTTTCTTTTTTCTAAATGTGAGAGTAAATCAATATACCTGAACAATCAAATCTAACTGGTAAAATGCTTCTTGTAAATGCCACAATTTCTCAATGGTACAAAAATTCACTTATGAACTTTATTACTTTAACGTTGTGAAGGCTTCCAACTTTTACTTTGATCCAATTAAATACTTCTACCTATAAAATTACACCTGTAAAATTTTTTTAAAAACATTTTAACTTAAAAAATTAGATCAATTAAACAACTATTAAATGGTTGAAAAATATAAAAATTATTGTTCCAAGAAATTGAAAGATTTCATTGAAATTATTCCACACATCAAATAAATATTTCAATGTATAAAAGCTAAAAAGCCTAAAAACTATTGTTAGTGTGAAAAAATGTGTAACGTTACCAAAATTCATAATTTCAAGGCATCTCTAGAGTAACAAAGTTCAAGAGTGATTTTATGTATTTGGTCATTTCTTAATAATTAGGTCAATAGGTCGTAAAACATGAATCTGATCAATCTTATTTGCACATGAAATTGTTTTGCCATTGACGATATAGAAGAAAACTTTCAAAATTTTGATTGAGAAGTGAATTCTGAAATGAGAAGCAATTAAATTCAGAAATGAAATTAAATTGTAATGGAAAAGAGACAGAAAGTTTGGATCAGACATTTCAACAAACAGTTTTAACGCATTGTTGAAATTGATAGAAACTTGACCCTAGCCGATGTTAGAAGGATACACGTATATATTATGAATGATACCTCCAACGAAGAGCTTAGTAACTATCCCGCGGCAGCAAATGAAAAGAGGTGGAGGAAGAAGAGAAGAGCTTGATATGATTTTGCTTTTTACCGCGATTCTCCTGAGTGCCGCCATATCACAACTTGCGCGTGGGAGAGAAAGGAAGGACCGTATTATTGCCAGGTGGTTTTGCGGCAAATATGTTATGGGGTTTGACTCAGCTCTAGCCAGGGGTGTACGACCAATCTGTTCGGTTTGAATTGAACTCAACCGACAGAATCAAAGACCGAATTTTTCTATATCGAATCAAATTTTAAATTGTTAACTAAACTGCGCTGACATATTCCAATTTGATTCAGTTGGTTTGAGCCAATTTATTTGGGCTTCTAAAATACAAAATAGACTGCTGAAAAATTTATTAATCCGAATGGCCGAGTTGAAAAGTAGAATCAAATTGGTTTGGTTCGACTTTCCAATTAAGACCATTGCATGCTCACCTCTAGCTATCTATAAAAGCCAAAGCTTGATTCAGTTAGTTCTTGATTTTCTATCAAAAAATGAAACCAAAGGTCCAAAGCATTGAACATTTGGGTTGTATTCCTTCTTACATAGAGCGACGGATTTCTTGGCTTCCTCCTGGGTCAGATTGGGTTAAACTCAACACAGATGCCTCGTTAAAGCATGCACATGGTTTACTTATGGAGGACTCGTTCAGTATTCATGATATTCAGTGTTGGCATAAGGAAAACTTTCATTTTGGGAGCTAAATTGTGGGCTACTTTGGAATGGAAGGCATTAAGCTTGCGTATGCTTAAGGTTTTAATGAAGTTCCCATTGAAAGTGATAATCTTTTGACTGTTGGACCCGTTAAAGGTGAAACTCTAATTCCTAATTCAGTTCGCTCCTTGTTCTCTCAATCTAGATTTAGATTTTGTGAAGCGCATTTAAAAGTGAATCTGTTAAGTAATAAACCATACTCCTTCCATGATTAATCAAAACACATATATTATTGTACCCTTTTTCACTCTTAACTTATTAACGAGTAAACAAAGTAATTTATTATAACTTGGACCCTCAATAGTTTATTATATGAATATGGAGAAAGTATGAAAGTTGATCGCATTAGAATATAACGAAATAGATTGCATTTTCAAATTAAATTAATTAAAATACTTAACAAAATGCATTTGATTTCACTTTCATTAAATTCCATGTCATTATTAGTTACTTCTGCTTATCAAATGTAGCATGACAGACATACATTCAAAGATAACATCTGCTTCTATCATATTCGTCCAATGCATCTTATATACTAAAAATTCAAAATAAAACTAAAAAAATAATGAACTGCAACAATAAAAATTACAAAAACTCAAAAAAAGAAAATAACAATAATAATAATAATAATAAGAGCACATGTGAATTCAGTTCTTACACATCGTCCTGGATCCCTTTGCAGATTTGGTAACTGGTACACTCCTAAAGAACCCGAAAAACTAGATCTCTGACACTGGAAAATTCTATTCCTTGCTATTACAACATTCCTATTCCATTTGAATGGGAGACACCACAACATTGAACCAATCCAGACAGTAAATCCCTTTCAACCTAGTAACTTCTGCATGGTGAATATTAACAAGCTCACTATAGGCAGTTATGCCAAAATTATTTCTATGGAACTAGAGCTGTACATCGAATTCATGTTACAAGCATTTTGTACTTGGGTCAGGCAGCTATGTATCTCCAGTACCTCAAGAATGATGCACTTTCAGCAGCGCTTGATAAAACATGTCGATGAATTGATCATCCTAAAAAAGAAAGCAAGTCAATTGATAAATTGATAATCAGGACATTATAGACTGAGCGACCAATCAAAAAGTCAGGACTAGAAGAAATGAGTGACGAACTTCATCTGCATGAGCATCAAATTCTGAAAGAAGTGCACAGAATATTTTCACAAATTGATCAGATGGAAAACATTAAGCTAATAGAACTCTAATTCTACCACCAACCACCAACTCATTCTTGACCGCATATCTACAAATGCATATCCTTACCTGCATCTCTAATTGAAAACATTTTCTGTCGCAAGCATCAATAAGCTTGGTTTGAGCAAGAAAGCATAACAAAAACCCCCATGCACTAAAATTTTAAGTTTTAATCACTTCAAGAAAGGATAAATGGAAAGAACACAATGATACTTATAGGTGCAAAATAAATATAAGAACAATAAACAAGAGAAGTCAAAATTTGGAAATGGAAAGAAAGATGTGAAAAGATAAAATACCTGGACAAGTATTAAAAGAGCGTCACGGACTTTGTCTCTATTAATAGCAGGTGCAGTAGTAGGAGAACTAGGAGTCAGAGATGGTGGTGGAGTAGGAGGTGGAAAGGGCTGAAGCAATGGGGTGCCATAGGGGCGTTGCAGATTTAAGGGAGGATGAAGAGCAGGAGCAGTAGGCAGAGGTGAAGAGATAGGTGGAGCCATCAAAGCAGATGAAGAAGAAGGTGGGGTAAAAAAAGAGGGTTTCACAAGATTAGTAACTCGATTGCTACTGCTGATTGGATCAGAAGCATCATGGATGACTACTGAAGGAGGTAAAGATGAAAGAGGAAGGGATGGTATTTGTGGATTGTGTGGTGGAGGAGAAACGACATTAGGTGTATGGGTGGATAATGGGACTGTGGCTGTAGAATGATAGGGTCGTCTTGAATTTGCTAAATTAACAGCACCGCTTCCAACAACCATAGTTGCCTACAACATTAATGTCAACTGTTAAGAAAATTCTCAGGGCAGGGACACAACGGACATAATATGTTAACACAAGCACAGTATCATAAGCATGCATGCAACTATAAAAAGCTTGCATGAGTTACTTTTCAGAACAGGATTTGATGCATCAAGCTTTATCACATTACTGTTCACCGTGTCAAATTTCTTGCAGTCAATATTTCCTAGATACTGAAGATAATATTAATGCAATCTCGAACACAAAAGAATATATGGGGGGGCTTCTTCTTCTTCTTCCTCCTCTTGAAAATGTTACAAATTTTGTTCCATCCCAAATGTGTAAATATTCATAACAACCTAAAGCAATCCCACACAATGCAAAGCATAAACTAGTTTAGCTATTTCACTTCTGAATTGTGAATGACATTTATTCAAATTTCATGCTGCCAGTTTTTAAACTATCTTCTTTACTAGATAAACAAAGCTGTGTAGCAAAAGGTATACACTTCTACAAGAGGTCACATTTTCTGCTGCCTGAAATCACACAAACCAATGGGGAAGTCTCATACTGGATAAAGTGATCATACACGTCTACAATATAATGCATGGAAGAACTTCCCAATTCAGTAAAAGTCCCCAAAACTGCCATAAGTTGCTTAATATAACTTCGACAAGTGTATGGTACAAGGTAAGAACATGATCGTTGGCTCAGAATAATAATCTGTCTTGCCAACACACTGACAGTAATATTCATGAATAAAAACAATAACACATTTAGGGATTCAAGATCTTCCAACAGGATATTGATCAGCTTCCATGAGAAAACATACAATTCTCGCAATGAGTTTATACTGCCAAAAATATTGAACTGAACATTCCAGAATGAGAGAGCAAGGAGCATTTTGCACATACATTCACCAGGACAATAACTCAAATATTTTAGTGAAAGACAGGTTGTTAAATGAAGAATCTTAAAAAAAGTAGTAGGCTAGAGGCACATACATTAAAGAAATTCTCAAATGAAGGCTCTTCAGGACTATCAGTGGTAGCAGAGGCAGTTGATGAGGGCTCCAAGGGGCCTTCAATCACTGACATGCTTGGAACTGCTTCAAGCTCCTCAAATTCACTAAAACAAAATACAGTTTTGAGTTAAAAATATCGCTTAAATTGCTCAATTGGAAAAATTTAAGACCATAAGACAAATTTTCAGTGATCATAATCATTCCACGCTAAGCTCTGAAGACAAGTGAACTCCAGAGGAATAACGTGAATCCATAATCATCTGAAAAACCAAACGGTTCTTAAGACGGAAAAAAAAAAGGAAAGCACATCAGAGAAAGTCTTAAAAATAAATCACCACTTGCTTTTTAAAGAAAAATAAGCCAGAATAGTATTATTTATATTTTAGAATCTTCTCAATAATGCTTAACATATGAAACTGGCCAAAAAGATCACAATTATATAATGTTTCTCAACTAATTTTAAAAGTTAATTTTCACATTTCACATAAATTATCCTCGGACTCATATGATAATGTGTCACAAAGGTAGCAAAATCCATGTCTGTGAGACCAGATGGGTGTATGTACCTGCATCTATGGTTCAAATATCATGACAATAAGCCTTCAAAAGGTATCTAATTTTCTTGTGTTTTCCTTTTTCTTCTTATTTTAGAATATATGCTTGGAAAAAAAATGTTACCTTTTGCTTGAAGGTACTTTTGGCTTTGGGGGCACCTTTGAGTATGCATTAAGTATCCTGTAACAAGAAAAGTGTTAAATTGTATCTATTATACTTGACCACCTAATATTAATGCAATACTTAATTGTTTCATAACAAGTTGACAACTCTCTAAAGCTTCCACTCCAAAAATAAAAATAAAAGCCTCTCTAGAGCTTAGAGTAATTAGAAGTCTCAAATATACTCCATTTGAGGTTGTTAAAATCACTTTTTTAGGTAGAATCGTGGGCAGTCCACAAAATTGAAACGCAAAATTGAATTGCAAAAATCTTACGATTTTACAAACCACCTAAAATAAAATGACACAATCTATGTCATTTACTTAAAAGGATACAAATCACCTGAATCTTACAATTTACTTAAATCCCCATTCAATTACTTAATATCTATCCATATCTTTTGTTTTATTCTAAAATGATAATTTTATTATTAAATAAATAATGTATTAAATTTAAGAGTAAATTCAATTAAAAGAGAGGATACAAAATAAAGAACATTAGCAGAATAAAAAAATAGGGAAAACCTACAATATTTAAAAATATTGACTAAAATTAAAAAAAAAAGAAAAGAAACAGAATGTGATATTAACACATGGATGCTGAATTAGAAACTCATAAATTTTGATGCTTAACAGTTTGCAACATTCATTTATTATTATTAATTAATATGAATCAGAAACTCAATTACTCAAATTTCATTTTCAATTGCAATCAGAACACGAAAGTCAAAACTCCAAAAGAGAACCAAATAAGGATTCAAGAAACAGCACTAAACCTTAGATCAAAATCAAACTATAAAAGATAGTTTCAAGTTCTCAATTCTCAAGAGATGGAATTGTAGAAATGAAAGAGATCAAATATATAATAGAAAAACCTTAATCAATTCCCATTGCTTTTCTCTTCTTGCAAGAAGTTTTAGATTGTCTTTTGCAGGCAAGCATTAAAGTATGAGAGAGAAGTGTTGCAGTAGGCCGCTTTGGAGTGGGGGCATAGCAATGCGGTCACAGAGAAACGATAGAGAGAAAAAGAGATTTGAATGATTGAACTTTATCCATAATTTTTTCTTCCTCAAAACTCTCATTTCACACTTTTCTTTTGGGCCTCATCAAATTCCAGCCTCAATGCCCATTATTTGTAAAATAGATTAGCCTAATCACCCCAATTCCACAGAAACTATGAAATCGTTTGATTCTATCCATTCCACCAATTTTACTGATTTCAACACCATTTTCAAACAATTTCATCTGATTCCAATTCTGTAACGAGATACCAAGATTTAGGAAGGTAGGACTGTAAACTCGCACAAATTTATAATCCAACTCACGATTTTGATAACAATGAAAATCCACTGCCTCAATAACACTTACATGCAACTAATATGAATTGCATCCAATATGTTTAAACATGCTTCTATCTTTCCTGAAAAATTCTCCTAGCTTCTAAACAGCCCAATCTATAACCTAAGTTATTAAAGTCTCTCCCTCTATCCACATGATACATTTGGCATATAGTATATAAATACTGAGTTAACATCTAAAATCAATTTAAATCAGTTAAATATAAAAGAGTTATACCTACTAAATAGGTTGGCAACTTCCTCACATTCACGTGAATTGTAAAACCAAATACCATTAACTTCTTGGGCTGCATTTCTATACAACAAATAAGGCACCTGGACTTCATACTCAAAATCTCCCAATAGATTCTCCACTAGGTTTTCTGTTTATAAAAAAACATAAATAAAATATTTCAATAACCCGATACTGCAAATAAAAACATATGTAACATGCATCTCCATCAATAAACATTTTGATAATAAAAATGATCCAGAGATGATTGCATCGTCTCAATCAAAAAATTTAATGATGTAAAAAATAGATGGGCATTCATTTCCCACCAAACTATATGCATACATGCCATGTCATCAGCTATTTAGAAATATGCTTCACACTTGGCATAAAGCATTAAGAAAGCACAGCCAAGCATATTTAGAAAATTATTGTTCTTCAAAATTTTATATATACGTATTAGGCAAACCTGTATTTCGCCGATTCATTACGATGAACTGAAATCTGGGCTGAGTATTCCTTCAACAATGAAGTACCAAAATTGGATCAATAGATTAAGCAAAAATAAAAATAAATGCATCAATAACAAATAACCCAATACAAAAATCTCTCTGTCACACACACACACACACACACACACACACACACACACACACACACACACACAAGTAAAAACAAAAAAGTCGATCAGAATCAAACAGAGAGTACCTCTTCACAACAAACAAAGATCCTTCAACGTCCTTTCGACTCTACAACATAAAAAAGGATTATTAAGAAAAAGACAGAAACAAATTAAAAACAAAATAGTAAAAACGCAAGCAGAAATCTTAAAAAACAAGTAGTCTTCCAACTTCCCTACATTTTCTCAACAGCCAAACAGAAAAAGTAGGCAAAGAATCAGCAAACGCACCCACTGATTACTCTCGATGTTGAACTCATAGAAAGTGACATGAGCTGCCGTGATAAGAATCTCTTCGATGAAGGGATCGATTCTCTGGAGAACTGTGAGATTGAGCATCTTAGTGCTCTGCTGATTCAGATTCGGCATCAATTTCCCTGTCTGAGACATTCTCCGATCCGTTATACAAACCCTAAGCCCACTTACCTGAGAATTTTCGTTCTATTTTCCCGGGAAAATCGTTAGAGAGAGATAGCGACCAAGCAAGGGAAATAATAACGCGTGTAACCGTGAAGAAACGATGTTCAGTTAAAAGCTAACGAGGGATCAGAAGTGGAATACACTTCGCTGTCTATTGTTGGAAGGACGAAAATAACCTTGTAGAGGTTTCGCTATTTACTCCTTTGTCATACATTCAAGTAAGAGTATCAAGGAAGCCACTTGCCCCTCGTTTTTGTTTTGTTTGGTGTCAAGCTGCTTCTAAGCTAAGGCTAAAACAGATCTCCTTTGTTTTCTTTATAACAAATGTAAGTACTTCGATGATTATTGATTGGTTTGATTTGTTTTTCAAAAACCAAATAAAGATTTTTCTAAAAGAAAAATGAAACCGAACTCAATTTTATAAAAAAATAAAATAAAATAGAATCGAATTTCATAGATAATCAAAAACCAAATCAAAATAATTGAATTATTTGAAACGTATATAAACAAAATCAAACCCAAATAATCTAAATTTACCAAACTTCAAATTTAAATTGAATTGAATTATCTAAAATCGAAACAAATTGATGAAATTAATTTATTTTAATCCAATTTTCAGTGAAAGGAACTATTTGCTCTTCCAAAATGAACTAACAACACTCTATGCAAATATATGTTTAAAATTTTTTATCTAGGGTTACTAAATAAACTTTTTAAATTTTTTAACAATAGTTAATCTAAATTAGAGCATGATAAGTATTTATTTCAGCCAAATTCAATTATAAAATTTTTTTTAATTCATTAGAGACCTTTATGGCCGAAACAATAATAAAAAAAAAGCATAAATGACAGAAAAGCAAATGATTTTCATTTTTCAATTTCTCCTGATAAAATAAAATTACAAGATGATAATCAAACGTGTCATTTGCCACAAATACCAAATAAAGCAAATATAAAGAAACCAAAGCATAATTAGTTCTGCCTTCGAAGAGCCACACCAGAAATTATAACCAACACCACCAACACAACAACTGAAACAAAGGCAGCTATCACAGCCCCACTAATTTGCTGGCAAAAATCACCAAATTGTACGCAGATGGCAAGCCAGTTCGCATCCTCGTTGCCATTGTGAGCTAAGTAGACGATGGCTGTAGCCGCGGCAGCAGCAGAGGTATTTAGAGTAAGCGCCACCTGAATAATAAACATACTTAATCTTCACTCTTTTCAATATTAGTCGGGACAGCGAGTTTCCGATACCGAATGGTTTCCAAAAAATTAATAATAATAATTGCTGCTAAAATTTAATAGTTTAGAAATTAGAAATTCTTACAGTGTCAAAAATGAGGAGGAGGAGCCTTGGCCCAACTGCGTGCGGGCGGATAATTGTTACAATAGAGAAGGGAAGGGAAAGGACTAAATACCCTCCCACTATTGCCATTGCAACCACAAAAAATCTGCATGTGGTGAACTTTTTAGTTTTGCATATTAAAAAAAAAATTAATATATTCAGTGGCAACAGCATGCTTATAAAAAATTATTTTATGTACAAATCCTATACTCAAACCCAGGACCTGTTAGAATTTTTTCTCTTTCCTTAACCATTTGTCTCTTAATATAATTTTCTGGCTTCGTCTCTAAATATATTAATACATATAGAGAGTTTAGGTGAAGAGTGACATACTGAAGAGTAGGAAGATCATCATAGCCAGCTTCAAATTGGAAAAACTGAGTGAAGAAAGGAAGAGTTTCACCACTAGCTCCCATGGTGCCTGCTGCAGAAAGAGCAGTGACTATAGCACCTATCCTTAGAAGAAAGTCAAGTATGGCAATGCCCTTCTTGAATCCTCCTTTTTCATTTCTAGAAGAAGAAGAAGAAGAAACCATTCCTATTAGAGGTGCTTTACCCTTAGCAGCAGCACTTGATTCAGCAGGAATATCGATTTTAGTTGACATTTTAGATTAGCTAGAAATGTTTGAATTGGAGAAAGAAAGTCAGATAATGGTTGTGATGATAAGGGCTTGATGGGTGAGGCTTATATATAAGATGGAGTTGAGGAGTTGGTTGAAGTTAGTTTGCATTTAGAATTGTCAACCTATTGAACTATGCTTTTATTTTATTTACTCAATTAAGGAATTTTTGTTGAAGGGAGTTTAAGAGGAGTTGTTGTTAACTCTTCCCATTTCACAAAAATATTTTGCTTTTAGGAACTTTTTATTATAATATAATAAAGAAAAGTAGAGAAGGGTGACATTTTCCATCTTGACCAAAACAATACTAACTACTCAATTAGTATATTTTTATTATTTTATGGTCATGGATTGGATGGATGAGAATCTCCAGATTAGCATACTCTCTACTAGTTTTTCTTAATTTGTTGATTAGTAGATAATTAACTCAATTGACTTTATTTTAAAATTTTGTAAGTTTTATTTTGATTGGAAAAATTGAAAATTATAAGTTCAATTCGATTTCATTAAAGAACAAGTCAAAATTCATCTAAATATAGCTAAGAACGGAATAAAACTTACTGAACTAAATCAGTTTGATTTGATTTCTTTTTCCATATACTAATCGATTCAGTTCGGTTTTCATTTTAAAAATTCTAGTTTATTTGATTTAAATCGAATTGATGGAATAGTCATCCCACCCCAAATTCCAATTCTCTCTAAAATTTTAGAATTTAATTTAAGGAAACTATAGTGGTACGTTGGATTCCATCTATATTTCTTTTATATCTTAGGCACCGAATTACACCCATAATATATAATTTTCTAGACTTGTTTATCCTATGTACTTAATAAATTTTTTAAAATATAAAATTCCTATATTTTTGTAGCTTTATAAATTAAAATTTGTATAATTTTACAATCCTTAAAAAATATTTTCCAAAGAAAACGTTTTTTCCTCTAAATATTTTTACAATGAATTATTTTCTAAAAATAAACGGAACCATAATATAAGATATTACCCATATAGTGTATAATTCATATTTTAAAGTTAATTCTAATTAAGTATGAATCCAAATATTAAAAAATATTGAAAAATGGCTAATTCTATAAATAGGAAATAGATAATATTTATTTGGCTTTTTTCCCATTGTGCATAAGAGCATAAAGCACCAACCATGAGATTAATCTTGCTCAAGTTTCTGGTGGCATTTGATCAATATTGATGTGATAACTTGGAAATTTCTTATATCTATCCTTGGTGCATAAGTGGTTCTATAAACACCCAACAATTAAAAAATATTTTTTTTAAAAAATGTCGCTATTTTGTCTTATTTTTCCTGTGTATGATAAAAAAAATACCATCATTTAAACCAAAATATAATTTATAATTAGTTTGATATATACGGAGTTCATACATTAAGTGTACATAAATCTTTGTCCATGATAATTTTACTCACTAGTGTATGGATGTCTCGATCATTGACATAGATTTTAAAAAAAATAGATATAATAACAATATTTTATTTAAAACTCAACTATTTATCAGAATTCAAATTCTAATTTAAGAGTGAAATAATTAATTCTCATATGTCCCTTAGGCCGTTCGTTTGCCTCAGGGACGAGCAGGGGCTACTCAAGATTGTAAACCGTTAAAATAGACACAAGGTTCTCAGATGAGAACATGATCATGACAATACATCCCTAAAATGTTAGATACCGGTTAAGAATAAGAGTATGTAAAAGCAAGGAAATGATAAATTTTCTCATGCATCTTATAATATGAAATGTACATAAATTCATCCATATACCTTTTAAAATAATTTTTTAAAACTATTAATTTGGTGAGTAATTTATTATGTTTTTAAAGTTATAAATTTTTATTACATTGCAACAATAATTTTTAGGTTCTTTTTCCTTTTTATATCTAAAATATTAATTTGACTTATGCTAGTATAATTTTTGAACAATAATTTTTATAATTTTCAATTATCTAATAATAAGTGTCTAATTGATCTAATTTTATAAATTGAAGCGAATAGAATGATTTTGTAAATTAAAATATTAATAGATGCATTTTTATAAGTTAAAGTATTGATCAATTAGTCAAAGTGAATTGATAAAGTCATAGAAATTTTTCGTGAAAATTGATAATTTTAGGAAAAGTAATAAATTAGTCCTTTAGTTATAGTCAAATTAACATATGAAGACAGCCTCTATTTCTAAAAAGTGAGGCCACTAAATTTAGATTTTATTAACACTTTGGTCCTTTCATAAAAAAAGAGAGGACAAAATATTAACATAAATCATAAGAGAAGAACTAATATGTTAATGGAAATCATAAGCTAGAGATCTTATAGTTAGTTTGATCATAATAATCAATTTCTTGGTCAATTGACTGTTAAAATAAATTATTTTGGATAGAAGGGCAAACGTGTTAACGAAATCATAAGTTAGGTACCTCATAATTAGTTTTTGAAAATAAAGGTGCTTTTGTATTAAATTGACTATAATTGAGGGACCAATTTATTTTTTTCTATAAATTTATACATTTAGTTTTTATCGAATTGATATATGTCTTGTAATATCTCGATCCTAGCAAGATATTATCTGCTCTGAGCCTAGCCCGCATCGATTTATTCTTAGGCCAAAGCCTTATCTCTAAGCTTAAGATGCATCTTATTTGTATAAGACTTATCCATTTTTATGTACATCACTTTCATATTATATCTTGTTGAGTTAGTAATGTAAATGAGCTAAGCCGAGCTTGAACTCGGCAGGCTCCAACTCCGCTTAGCTCGAAACTCAGCTCGATAGGATTTAGCCCGGCCTGAAAATTAATAAGTCTGAAAATTTTATGTTCAGGCTCGGGTCAAGCTCGATTTGAGGCTTGAGTTCAATTCAAAAAATTTTAAGCTCAGATTGTACTTGAGTAAGTAAAAAGTAAATATTATATATATTATATATAAAAGCTTGATAAGACTGAATGAACTTCGAGCCGAACTTTTTTAAACTTTTTTTGAGCCAAGCTTGAATAGCTCGCGAGCTGGCTCAACTTATTTACACTCTTAAATTAAGTTAACACCTCATGTGGTGCGGATGTTACGTGTCATATTTTAGTTTCCTCCTTTTGAATTTTTTATTTTATTATGCTACGATTTTTTTATGTCTAGAGCATAAGTTTTTTTGGTACTATATGTAAAAGGTATAAACGGTATCGTTTTACCCTGTTGAACATTTAGATGAAAGACTAATTCATTTCCAGGTCTTCCTCAAAATAAGAGCTCCGGATGGTGAGTCTAATATGCTTCAATCACTAGATCAAAATATAATGGAATAATTAAAAATTTAGTGTCTGAACTTTATAAAATATTCTATTTTGATGTCTCAACAGAAAATGTTTGTAATCAAGTGTTCAAATTTATTAAAATTTTCAATCAAGTGTTTCTTACTTACGTGGCATACCGAAATTTCATTCAAGATTTGCGATACTATGTCATATTCGATAAATTGCTGACATGTTAAAAATTATTGATGTGTCAAACGGTGACGTGGCAATCTCAATGGATATTAACTGGAAATTTACTAATTTATGCTTCTTTCTTTCATAGATACATGAGAGAGAAATCTTGATAGAATTCATTTAAAGATTAAATATCAAGCTTCCAAAAATTTATCGTTTCATGGACTAATCACATTCTCCAGAAAGTCAAGAATATAACAGTTTCAATATAAAGATATGGATCAAATATAAAAAACTGGCATTAAATATCTATCCATACTATATATAAAAGTGGGAATGAAGGGGAATAATAAAATTACCTATATTAACTTTAGTGAAATTTTAAAAATTCTAAAATAGCTTTAATCATAGTCAACTCGAATATTACATTTTATACTAATAGGATTTGAATAAGTGGTTTGACATTGTTCTCCTTTGAGTGAAGTCGAGGGTTCAATTTTCATGGATGAAATAAAATATTCGCTGATTTTATTATTTGATTTGATATAATTTTTAAAAATTATTTTTCAAATAAATACATAGAATAATAAAAAAAGAAAAATATAATTTTTCTTAATATTGAGGGTTTATATGGCGAGAATAAGTTGTTTCTTCTATGTAATTTTTTTCTTAGTTATTTAACTTATTTTATTTATTTTAAATTTATAATTTAGAAAAATAAAGAAATAAAATTAGATCATATTATTTACTTTTTAATTTTCATTTATTGACTTGGCTATATATATATATATATATATATTTGTCTATCAACATATCAAATTTCATTAAATTATAATATTTTCAGTTAAAGAAGAGATTTGTTTCTTATTATATGTTCAATTTCGAAAAGAGTTCTTTTTTTAATAATAATTTTTAAAAATTTTTTTTTCGCTATTGAATTAGTTTGTAACTATTATCACTTTAATTTAGTAAAATATTTATATATCCCTAAGTAGATGACCTCTTGATAATTAAATATTTTTAATTTTTTTAATATTTTTCTATTATTTTTTAAATATATTTAACTCAAAAGAAAATAGTGTTTATAAAACTGAAAAAAAAAATTAAAACTAGAACTATATATTTCTATTTTGATTTACTTTTTAGAATTTCCAGAACTTGTGTATATGTGCATGTATTCCTTTCTTTATTGCATTGAGCAGAAAATACTGTCATTATCGCCAAAATAATTATCATCATCAATTCAAATCATTTGCTTTTTTTTTCTTTACCCAACAGTAAAAAAATAATTTATTTTTATTTTTCATTATAGTTGTACGTAGATATTGATTTGGGGTTGAGAGAGGTTAGAGACGAAGTGATGATTTAATCTTCTTTTTGAACACTTATTAAAATTTTAAAAATTTTCATTTATAAATTAGGGATTGAAGGATTAGGTATAAGGATTTGATTTTATTTTATTTTGAGACTACTTTATTATAAAAAAATCAAATTAAGTATATAAAAAAAAACATTACAAATAACTTACACGACAAAATTCAATACAAATTAAATAATTATATTTATTTTAATCTAAACAAAAACTTATACTTTAATATTATATAGATAAAATAAATTAAGTAATGCTACTACTCCTCAATTCTCTTTTGGGTTTTAATTCATCTTAATCTAGTGTTTCAAAGTTGAGATATTAAATTTATAATTAATCTTAATCTAGTGTTTTTAGGGACATTGTTGCTTCTAGTGCTTGAGTTATAGCATAATACATGAATCTTAAATGAAATTCCGGTATGCCACGCAAGCAGACGATATTTGATTAAAAAGTTTTAACTGATTCGAATACTTGATTGTAAATGTTTTCTATTGAAACACCAAAATAAAATATTTTACAAAATTGAGACATTAAATTTATAATTAATCCAGATATAATTGTTTTTGTGTATACTGTGAATGATGACATAAATGGACCTACATTTTACTTCATTTTTTTTATTTGTTTGATATATTCACAACTCAAATGCAGCCAATTGCCTTTGCTTTAAAAAAAAAAAAAAAAGAAACAAATAAAACACAAATTAATGCACGTAAATTTACTTAATCATACATCAGTTTGTAGTCTATTTTTCTTCCCATCACACAAAGAAACACTGATAATTATCAACAGAAAGAACCAAAAGGACAAGTGATAGTCAATATTTAACCATAATCGAACTTTAATGTTCCATTTATTAGTATATTCTTAGTGCCTTCTCATGAAAACCAGACCAGACATAATCACCAACATCATCAACACGGCAGCTGAAACAAACGACGCCACTACAGCCCCACTCACTTTCGAGCAGAAATCAGTATACTGTAAGCAGATAGCGAACCAGTTTAAGGTTGCATTGCCATTGTGCATCAAGTAAACAGTGTCGGCCGCAGCAGCTGCCACGGCGGCGTTTAGACCAAGGGACACCTGCAACAGAAATCAACCGTTGACATTGTAAAGACATGTGTGTGTCCTTATATATAATATATATATATAATACAAGTAAGTAGATAGTTCTCTTACGGTGTCCAAAATAAAGAGAAGGATCCTCGGTCCGGCCGCGTGAGGGCGAACAATGCCTACTACAGAAAATGGAAGGGAAAGAGCTAGATATCCAGCAGTCATTGCCATTGCAATAACAAAAAACCTGCATTAATGGATAGTATAATAATTTCAGATTTTTTTGCATTTTGGCTTTAGAGATTTGAATACTAATAGAAGACGTACTGAAAAGTTTGAATAGCGTCATAGCTAGCTTGGAACTGGTTGAACCGAGTGAAGAAAGGGAGATCCTCATCACTAGTAACCATGTTGGCTGCAGCTACTACAGCACATGCTAGAGCACCTAACCTTAAAAAGAAGTCAATTATTGCAATTCCTTTTTTATAGCTTCCCCTTTCATCTCTTGTAGCTGCTACAATGAAAGAAGCTTTTGGTTTTGGCTCTAAAGCAGGCACATCAATTGCAGTCGACCCGCTCTTCATCATCTTTGTTTGGTAAGAATTAGGGTATGAGATAGATATTGTACTCAAAGCTTTTAATGATGAAAATGACTCGAACAATGAACTTTAAATAGAGAAGAAGATGGACAGAGGAGTTGTTGATAATTAACCATCTCCATTTGGGAGATTATGGAGATTAGTTGGTCCTGCTTCAAACAATCAAGTCAACCTAATAATACTAACAACTATGTGATATATCTATAATATGATTCGGCAATGAAAGATATTTAGTTTAATTTAATACTAATTTGTTATAATTATGTAGGATTACCCTCTAAATTCAGCAACTAAATTACATACAAATCTTTCTCTTTTTCAAAATAGCAAATTTTAAAAAATATAGACACCAAATATAATTAATATTTTTTTAAAAAAAAAATTGTTTTTGAGTATTCTTAGCAAATCATATGCACATAAAATATGTTTAATCTATATTATTCATCTATAGAAATTTGCCAATGGCTCAGAAAATGAATTAGGCGAAAAAAGCATAAAAACGCATTGAGCATTTATCTAAACTGAGTTAATACCTCTACCTATGGACCAAATTAATCAAATCAAGAATTCTCGTTAAAACCATAATGTTTTTAACCGTACACTTGGAAAAAAAAATTTGAGATACTATTTAAAAAATCTTTGTTTCATTGTTTGGTCTATAAGTGAACCTATATTTTAATTGGCCGACGTGAATAATCATTTTCAACCTGACGTGGAACGACGGTACGTTAGTTGTGCGCACCATATCAGGTATGGACATTCGTAAACCGAACCCATTAGTATTCAGAACCGTAGAAGGAAAATGAAAGGAAAATTTTGTCAAAATTTTCGAAAGTTTTCTTTGAAGATATGTGAAGTTTCAGGAATGCATAAAGAATAAAGCTTTAGATACCATTAATTCTACAACTTCACTGAAAAACAGCAAAGAAAATGGAGCAGCAACAAGTCCCATTAATGGAAGAAAAGAGAAATGACATCGATTTTAAAGAATTAGTTTTGTTGCTTCTACTTCATTGTAAAGCTCTGAATTCATTAGATCCTAGTTGACACCAAACTACAAAACTAGTATGGTAAGATGAATTGAAAAATACTTTTAACATGAGTGTCAGTAAGACATGCTAGATTAGAAATTAACTACTTTCAGTAGATTTGGAAATCCCAGCAATAATGCCTAATGTTGGCCGAAATAATGCATCATGCTTGTACTGTCCATCCACGCTCAGCAAGCGCATTAATAACCGCACGAGCAGCTTCTGCAGTGTCATTCAATGGAGGATAACTCCAGGTCTCAGACATCTGTAAAATCAAATCATAAAAAGTTGAAAAGTTGTAAGCGATGGTCTATTCCATGAAAAGATGGCGTGATCATGTGCAATCATAAGCCAGATACAGATATTTCTTTTTGCAGCGTGCAACAGTAATGATCTACTAACAGAAGTGATATCACCTTCGGTTCTTGATGCATTAATATGCAATTTAAATTAGCTTAATGCTGGAAATCTAAATAATGCATAGATAGCAAATTAAAACTATTCATTGCAGATTTCTATGAATAAATACACTCAGCATCTTGCCATCTTCTAATAAAGCAGCAGCAAATCATAGGGCGAGATAGATGGCAACTCACATCCTCTTTGCCGGTGAATGGTCTAACCACTCCAAGTTCCTGCAATCTCTTTTGGAAGTCAGCAAATTTCCACGTGCACCGTTCAGCTCCTATAACATAGACAGGTTTCCTGGAACCCAGAAACCAAAGTCAGAAGAACACATGAACGTCTATGTAGTCAATGGAGTAGCCATCATTTTCTTCCAAAAATATACCCGGTGCTACAAGCCTCACTCAACATGCTTACTGAATCAGCCGTGATGATGAAAGCATCAGCCCAAGCTAGATGCCCCACATGTGGATTTGCACCTAAACCAGTTGGCATTAAAATATGTTTATTACTCCATACATATTACACTAAGAGAACGTGTCCTTGTAGTTTATGGCATACCTTCACCATTCCAAATGTAAACCTTAGGATTATTACCAAATTCTTTCTCTAAAATCTTGGACACCTGCAAACACCAGTGTCAACAAATAGCAAGTATACACACATTAAAAGCATGAATAACAGGATTTGTTTTCGAGCAACCATACCTTCCCAGGGGTTCTTCTAGAAAAAGATATTCTAACACTTCCACAACTCCAAAGCACTTTCTGCAGCATATCTATTAACTGCTTTGCAAGATCTATACCATACTCACAGTTGCCTAGTAAGAAAAGAAGCTTTATGAAATAGATTAGTCTTTTACAAACAAGGATGAATTTAAGTATCACATGGTGAAAGAAAATGCAGTTCAATTGCAAGTAATACACCATTTATTTGAAACTCAATATGATCAAAGTTAGTTTGATATCAAAAAGCTCGTATAAAGTACCATATGATATAACAGCGATCTAGGTCCACATTCCACAGGACTGCTATTCATAAAAGACTTTAATATTTAACTTACGATGTGGAGAGTATAGTTACAAAGAACTTGCACTAGATATTTCTAAAGATATAGACCTACATTGATGGTATCGAAGAAATAGATTCATATAGCCAACCCCAATCAGTTTGATATAAAAGCTTAGTTAATTTATACCCGAGAAAATTAAAGCAATAATAAACAAATAATATAACCTTAATCAACAAGACAATTCAAACATTTTATCATGTGCTTCTCACATTCCCTTTCCATATAAGCAAACACCCTTCTTTTGATTGGAAACATCAACCACCTATAAATACAAACCCGTGCAAAAATGCAAGTACCAAATGCATACATCACAAGCAGTAAAATGAAATGGATTTTCTCCCTACTTTGCACGTGCGAATAGTGAGCTCGGGAAGTTGTGGAGCTCAATTACTCCAAAGTACTTTGATGTATGTGGCCTCAATTGATAGAATAATCACATAAATTGATCATTTAGCGTTTGTGTATAGTTACAGTAAAAAAAAAAAACACGAGAGACCTAGAAGGTGGAAAAGTAAATATATGGCAAAATCCATCTTCCAAATTATATATGAAGATTAAGAATAGTTGGAACTCTCTCTGACCTGGTTATATATGATTCCAGAATATCAACAGGTCATCTAATAAGAGGTGGTCCAAGATGCATGATTGAGAATGTTCACAGAATATTACAGCAGCAGCTATCATTAAGAGGTGCAAATATGTGTTTTAGATGTCACAACTAGTCAACTACCAATATTTTATACAATGTAAGCAAGAAGCTTGAGAAGAAAAATGAAACAGCAACACAATTAAAAATACAGGGTTTACAGCATATAACCAGTAGGCCCTCCAATGTTAATAACAAGCAAGGGCTTTGTAAGCGGCGCCAACTCATCATGCCAAACAGAAGCTGCACTTCTCAGTGCAGGAGAATCAGCCTGATGAAGAGCTCCCACAGTAAGAACCTGAGAATCAAAAAGGCAAAACTATGAGCTTTATAGAAATAAATTAACATGGCTATCCGATTATTCCTGGTTAAGAACTCCCAATCCATTTAAACAACCATTTAGCAACCAAATTACATACCACATGCCTATCAGGAGGGTGACGTGGAGTTATCCACCTTCTGAGAAACCAGGGGATTTGCTTCTGACCGTCAGGAGTCAAGGGATAATAATCATGGTGAGGAGTTATAACTAAATCAAACATATTCAGATTTGATCTTGGATGTTGTATCTACAAAATATTTTCAATAAAAAACAATTTAGGAGAAAGAATAGTTTAGACATCCCAATCAAAACTGTTAATATACAATAACCACGTGGAACAAAAGGTTAGTAGACAGAGAAACTTGACAGCATATATTATCAGCACTATCAGGTAAAAACATTTGAAAATGACGTCTCCGAAGCCTCCGAGATTGTGAGTTCAAGCCCCAACAATCACCAAATTAATTTTAAAAAAAAAAATGAAAATGAACCTCCTAAAACAAATAACTTCTTGCATTAATTCTATAAAACAATACTCATCATTCATCAAACAACCGTATGTATGCTATTCATACTTGCAGAAAATTTGGGAAGAAGAAGAAGAAGAAGAAGAAGAAGAACTAACTCCAACCTGAACAACAAAAACATTCCTTGGAGCTAATTGTCTTATGGAGCTTGCTACTGAAATAGTATCTCGGCCAGATGCTACTACCAATAGTGGACCATCCCTGGAATAAAAATTACAACAACTCTGATCACATGGTAAGGTTTAACAACCAAATCCAATCGAACCAATATATCTTATGCACTAATAACCAGAAATATTATATTAGCAAATAATCACAAAAAAAATAAAATGTTTAAAATAAAAGAAAAATAAAATGTACTTATCAAACGTATCACGAGCCATTCTTGCAATCAGCTTGGCATCTGCTTCTAATATATCTAACAGTCCTGAAACAACAGGAACAAGCCCAATCCGCATGACCACTTCATATTCCACAAACTTTCAACAAAATAGAAAAATTTACGGAATAGAAATACCAGTTCTTTCAGTTGAGGAAGGCACCGTTTTTCCGCCATTCGCATTTCCTTCATATTTAAAATTATCTCCATAAATACTCCTTATTAGATAGTCTACACTTTTATGTACAAAAACTGGAAGCCAACGAAGCCACCTGTTAATGCCTCCTCTTGGCCTAATAACTCGCTGTATAAACAAATGCTATCTGAATCACTACCAATGTTAGAAAAGAAAAGATAAAGAAATGAAACTACGAAGAAACTGAACATTACGCATAGCGAATAGCGAGAGGAGACGCCAAGAGCGCGAACCAATCCAAGACACTGATTCTCTGCGCCGGCGAATCCATTACCGATTATAACCGCCCGTCTAATCACACCGTACAATCCACTGTCAAACATTACAGGCGTGCCCGGAAACCCGCCGCTTGCCGGGTTGGGAAGCCTGATTGGTCTCATCAAACAAAGTATTCCAATGAAAATAGTACTTGAGAAAGACCAGAAGTTTCTCTTTTTCGGAGGTTATTATAGTCAATAGAAGACGGCCATGGAACCTGAGGAAGAGGAGAAAATATGGGCTGAGATTAGTTTGGGCTAACTTATAAGCCTGAAAGCCCAAATTAAGAAATTCAAACCGACCCGTTTCGCCCCTTCTCCTCCTCCTATTTAAAATGCCGAAATCCGACGATGAAAGAGACGAATGTCTAGCTAGTGCGTGTTCAAAGATGTGGGCAAGTTCAGAAGGTGGAGCTCCTGAGGTTACTCTAGAAACTTCCATGGGATCTTTCACTGTTGAGGTATTTACCTTCTTATTTTATTATCTGTGTTTATGTGTTTTTTCAGATCTTTTTTTTCTTGGTCGAATTAGTTTCTGTTTGGTTTCTAGGAAACGAAGGGAAAGAAAAATATAAACCTTGAAAGCTAATTCCTTTCTCTCTGTTTCTTTATGTAGCTGTATTACAAGCACACACCAAAAACCTGCAGAAACTTCCTTGAACTATCTCGTAGGAATTATTACGATAATGTGAAATTCCACCGAATTATTAAGGTATCATATACTGAACAAACTTATTTCATTATTGCAGCTTTTTTTTCTGTTTATGATGTTTAGTGCTACTGAAATTGTGTGTTGATTCTGGTGTAGGATTTTATAGTGCAAGGAGGAGATCCAACAGGAACTGGAAGAGGAGGAGAGTCCATATATGGGTTTGTTTTTATTTAAATTTAAAAAGTTGAATTTTTATAGTTAATTGTAGCCACGGAACTGCTCAGAGAATGTTACCCTTGGTTTTTTTAGTTTGTTTGTTGCTTTATTACGTAGGGCTTTGTTTGCTATTGGAGAAAGATGTTATCTGATTAGTTTTTTTTTTTCCTTCTTAATGGATGTGCTTCAGATCAAAGTTTGAGGATGAGATAAGGCCTGAATTGAAGCATACAGGAGCTGGAATTATATCCATGGCAAATGCTGGTCCAAATACCAATGGAAGCCAATTCTTCATCACTTTGGCCCCAGCTCCTTCTCTAGATGGTAATGACAATTTTCCTACTTGTATGTCATAATCATAATGGTTGTTTCATTGAGTTCTTTTTGGAGCACCATCTGCAGTTATCAAAAGGAGTTGAAAGTTGAATTATTATTTGGAACATGTGCATTGCATTATTATTTTGCTGAAATTTTTTAGCAACTTGATATGTGAATAATTTTGAAATTGTGGAAAATATTGAATATCATTTTCAAATTTAGGTCATTGTGAAAGTTGAAGCATGTTCTCCTTATCTGGATAGTCAAACTCTTAGGATGTTGGTTGCATATTGCGGGTTGAAGCAGATCCTTTCATCCAATTTGGACCAAATTTTGGTGCTTATTGATTTGAAAGCTGTTCTCGTGTTGAAAACCGGAAGTATAAAAACCCATCACAGCAAGCAAGGATCATAGAAATTAAACAATAGTATCTCTAAGGACGTGCAGTTCAGCTCTGATAAATTATGAGGTCAAATAACTTCAAAACTAAAATGCAAAAAGAGGTTCTTTGAGATAAAATTTTGTGATTTAAAAGCTTTCTCTTTCCCCTCACCTTGATTGTGTTGCCCAAATTTCTTTATGGATGAATTTTATTATTACATTTTTGTTTCTGTTCAGTTCTGCATGGATTTGTATATTCCATTATGTTGTTGACATATCCTCTGACCTACCGTCTTCCAGGAAAACATACAATTTTTGGTAGAGTATGTAGAGGAATGGAAGTGATCAAAAGACTTGGTAGTGTCCAAACTGACAACAATGATAGGTAAGCCTCACCTTTGATAGAAGGCTCTGGTTTAGAGCTAATGGACTTTGTTAATTGCAAAATGCTATATAGCATTTCAATAATTGGAACAGAAGTGACAATAGATCATGAAATATTCTTTTAAAGTCTATTCAGGTAGTCATTTGAAATATAGAGTACTTGGAATTGACACTGCTTATTTTTATGATTTTACATTTTAACACATTTAAATCTGCACAACATTTCAAATATCTATCCAAATGAACCCTAAAGCCATTCAATTACATTTTTTAAGTACTAGATTTCTTGGTATTTTTACCAAGATAAATTCGGTTTTAGTCAAAAGATTTGCATTTTGCTTTGCCTTATAATTCTACTTGATGTTGAACCAAACCATTTTTATTTTGTTCCTGCAGGCCTATTCATGACGTGAAGATACTACGGACATCAGTCAAAGATTAATGTTGCAGGGGTTCTCTGAGGGTAGACATTCTAATTCGAACACGAGCAAACCTCTAGGCTTTCTTTGAGTACTTGTATTGAGAAACTAGATTGATGTATGTAGTGTCACTTGCATTGCATTTTTAGGCAGAAGAGAAACAATGGAGGGAATCATCCGCCCCTTTCCAGATTGTGTACTTAATATTATTTTCCTCCTCAAAATGCTTCCTGCTGATGTTACTGCAAAAAAAGTTATCCACCGAGCAGTTCTGTGTTTTATTAATTGTGGCACTATTCCAATTTAAGAAATGGGATCCCCAGTCTGCAGCTTTGATTAAAGGAAGATTTTCTTTCCGTTTTCCTATTTTTAGCTACTCTCTAAAAACCACTTAATAATGAATTTTACAAAAATTTTATGGAAGTTTTTCTAATTTATAAGCATACAACAGGCTAGTGCCCGAATTTCAGACAATTTTAGGCACCACGCTGAGCATAAACTATGACAAATGGAAGAGAGAAATAGGAAGGCACCAAATGGCAAAGAGAAGCGCCTAAATCAGTAGACCATGTGATTAATATTTTTTCTCTATTTCATCATATTCACTGTTAATGAGATCAGACTCCAAGTCATACATAAACTAAGTCATTTGGCACCCCTTTCTCTGGCTATCCACCCGAGCCACTTAAAAATCACAATAGAGAGGAAAACAAAACGACTAAAACTCTCCTTACAATTTACAAGCCACCGCTAACCTCTATGATCCGGGGGAAAAAAATTGTGATACAGGTACCCAATTGTAACAGTTCACAAATCACTTCCCAATTTGCTATGATTCTGGCATGAAAAATTTCCAAATACCAATTACTGCCAGAACTCTTCGGGAAAAAAAAAGTGATCCTATAATAGGAAATACTGGGTTGTCACCATGGTAAATACTGGCTTTAACTCGGCAGGATACAGCCATAAATATTATACACACAGGTTCTGTCTACCAGGTATGTATACACTGCAAGCACGTCTCCACACACGACTTACATGACTGCCAAGACCTGATTGAATTTCAGCTTACTTTGTTTGAATTTGTAGTATGAGTAGTAGTACTCGACTGACTCTCGCTCCCATTTTCTTCAGAAGAGTGATTCACCATTGATGATGAAACCTCACTATACCCATTCACCTTGATAGATTCAGGAGAGCCCTCAACTGAGAATGTGATACTAGTAGGCTCAGAGCTTTTGATTAGTCCTGCCTCAGAAACCCCTTGCTCTTGCAGCAGTTCTATGCGCTTTAAAGACGGCACATCATCATTACAATATCTTTTCCACATGTTCCGATATGCAGACTCCAAACCAAGTGTAAAATTGGGTCCATCAAATACAGGAGACTTCGACATAAGGTCCCTGAGACTCATCCTCAAATTTGATAGAGCTGGTATGTCTGATGCAAGCTGCAATGCCAACTGGACATATTCATCTTCATTTTTAGCAATCAGATGCCCCAGCCCTGCAAAGACAGGCAGACAAGTTCACATTAATTTAAGAGGATAAAATTAAAATACACCTAAGAATCATAGTGAAAGAAATGTAAAACAACAGAAATTACTATGGGATATCTCATTATGGCACACCACCTTGTGCTGCTGTGCTCTTTCTTCTAATTTTATTTTATTTTATTTTACAAGTTTATTTATTATAGCCGTGATAAAAATTACACCGTGAAAACATGCTGTGAATGTCGTATACTTCTTTTGCCAATATTTCATATAGCACAAATGGAGCATATTTGCAGACTTTTTCATATATTATACATATGAACAGACACCAATAGGAATGGCACAAAATTCAGTTGAAGGCATAAAACCAACAATAACTTTAATCGACATTAAAATATGAAAATAAAATAAAATAAAATAAAAATAAAAAGGCTCCTCACCAACGTTGCTGAGAAGACTCACACCAACATTGTGAGCATGTACTGCACCAGCCATGGTAACACATGGAACTCCCATGTAAAGAGATTCACATGTTGTTGTTGTTCCAGCATACGGAAAAGTATCCAAACTACATCAATAATACAAACTTAGAACCCCTGAAGAAGATTCACATGACACCAAAACAATATGCTTATCCTTAATTGCAAAAAATGGGGGGTAATATTCATCCATTTCATTTATATAAAACCAACATACTGAAAATTATTATCTTTATCCAGAATTTCATCATAAATTTAGAGCACCTTTTCAACAAGAACGCCACACAATCTGACATTCAGAGAAGAAAAAGAAAAAGCTAGCAGATTCAAATCCATCACATGGCTACTCTTTGTCCCGACTCAAAAACAAGTGGCAGATAAAATATTAAGAAGACTACTTGCTTTATACTTGGTTTACTTAGAAGATCCAGACTAATTTAGAAAACTATCATGTAGACTCGAAAACAAATATCAAAATAGAGCATATTCAGAAAATTTGTGCATCAGCCTTGAGATGACAGGACAAATAGCTCAAGCACTGCAGGCTTACATTTAAAAATCAGCCTATCCATCCAACCTAACCAACCTTAAAAATACAAAAATATCTTAACATCAGTAATAGTTCTAACCAGTGACTAGCATTGTTATTTTCATGAGCCTAGGTAGAAGAACTTAATCAGGAAAAACAACTAAGTGATGCTAAGGTACTTGAAAAAAATTGAATAAAGTAGCTAAGCACTACATAGTTCTGCATCTTAGATTCCTTAAGAGTTGCAGCAAGTCAAGTCAAAGCAATTGCAAGCAAGCTGCAAACACAGCTCACAAGCACATACGTCAGCTGCATGCCCACTTAGGCCATAATAAAAAGGAGAGAGCCCAACCATAGGTATAAAAACATACACAGAAAAATGATTACAGAAACTAATCAACAATACGGGGAGAAAATATGGCTTTTCTGAACCTTTATTAGAAAGAAACAAAAGATGGTAGCAGTACCAACTATATTACCTAATATCCATGAGAGAATATGCTTGCATATGATCATGGTTGAGAAGAATTAATGGCAAGAGATCAACACGCAATGATTCTAACCCCAGATCCTCTAACATTTTAAGGAATCTCTGTCTAACACTATCACAACAGAATGGCTTGCACTTTACCACAAGGCGAGAGTTTGGTACAGCACAAAGTATCCTAGCCCAAACTTGCAAAACTTTAGGAGTTATCTGGATAAAAAAGAATACAAGAAGACAAGAAGTAAGATTAGACATGTCTTAATAATTTGAACAGATATGGTTTATAATTGTAATAAACAACTTTGTGCTCATTTAATTACAAAACTAATTGATACCTTTGCCAGATTATTAAAGCTACCAAAGGTAACAAAGCCATTAGCAAGTGCAGGAGTAGGAGCAACAGATCCAGCTTCTGGGGATGGAGTATAACAAAGGAAACATTCTGGTAGTCGAACTAACTCCTCAACATGCCTGCCATGGAAAACATGAAACTAAAGTATGATAAATATCATCCAAAAACGCCCAGCAGGAAAGTTATAGAAGCCTACTTTTGCTTTGTATCTGGAGGGTCAGCCAGTGAATCAGTGATTCTATAATCAATGGTAGGCAAACCAGTTGTATTTGGGTAGCCAATCCAAGTCACCTAAATTAAAAGTAAACCAAAAATAAGGTCAGAAATGGACAACCAGTTCTGTTCAAACACACAACAGCGCATTAAATAATGCATATGCATAAAATTAATGGTAACATTTCATATAAATAATTTCAATACTGGTAGAAGCCATATGAGACACACAGTGAATAGGATTCTGATGCACTGTTATTAACTACTAAGATTGGCCACTAATCATTTGCTTTTTATATAATTTTGGGCTTATGTTTTCTGGAATACTATTAGCTCATACATATCCTTAGAAGCTCCTGGGATCACTGCTCAAATTTTATAACTAACTACTAATGCAAAATAAGCTGCAATTACATTTGCATGAAGTGAACATCAATAATACAGGATGTTCAAGCAAATTGGCAGCATATGTATCTGTACTTGTGAAAAAAAACAAAACCAGGAGGATTATCTTGCAACAAAGAGGTCTGGAATATATGGAAAATTGACCTTTTCAAGCTCTATAAAATTTTACAAATATGGCTACTCACAAAAGAAGCCAACTACATAGCAAGGCATCACTTCATTCTGTGCCAAGTTAGAATAATTCAGATTAACACCATATTTGCTTGCACAAATTTGATACGAGGAATAAACAGTTCTGATCTTGCATATTGCAATTTCATGTAAGATAATTTTTACAATGTTCTTTTCCCTCGTGATCTCTATTGCACATAACATTGTGAAAGTATCTTACAGGAAAAGAAATCAAACTAAAACCCAAAATTAATAACCTAATGAATACCTGAACTGGTGCTGGTCTGCATGCCATCATTCCCAACTTATTGTTAGCTGTATGTCCAGTAAGTTCCACCAAGATATCAACTTTATCTTCTCTAACCATGTTTGCCACATTCTTTTCATCAATCCCATATATATCCCGCCATATTCCACCGTTTTTTAAGATTTTCTCCCTAAACCTATTAGTCTTTGCATCAGCCTGACAAATCATCACAAATGTAAATCCAAAATTCCAAAAACAAAAAAATAAGGAAAATTGGGCAATCCTTTCCACAGTCAGGTAAAACAGTTCCATTTCATTCTCATGAGCATAACTATGACATGATACAAAAAAAATGAGTATAAAGGGATAGAGTGCAACATTCTGGCACGATCCCAAATATGAAATAACTAAGGAATCAAGTGTAAACATCCCAACCCCTTACTGAAAATTCATCTTACGGATTAAGACTTTTTTCTAGCCATTTGAACCAGGAACATAGAGTATACAATATTTGCACAACGGCATGGATAGGAATACAAATAGGACATGCTCAAATATTCCTTAAACAACACAGGTAGACAATTGTAAATGGTAATACCTTCACAACTGCTGAATAAACTGCCACCTTGTAATTTGCATAATCATGATATACAAGAGGGGCCTCAATGAAATAAGATACAGAATGGGTAAAATAATCTGGAGATACATATCCTATCACAAGTAGCCTCTCTGGGTCTTTTGGATTGTCCCATGAAGTGTACTGAGGATACAACCTCATAAAGCGTCTGCCCCAGTCTCTGCATATAGGAATTTAATTAGATTATCATCTTCATTTGCACAAAAGCATTAAAGTGCAAAGGAAATCAGAGCATGAAACTAGAAGAAATAAATATATAAAGATCCTCCATGGGAATTTGGAGAAATGCCCACAAGAAATATATGTATAAAAAAAAAATTCAAGGAAAGAAATTGACTCCCCACAAGAAGAAAGTCATTCTTGAATGTGAAACCAAAGGCAATAATATGTAATAGTTTGATATAAAATAATAAACGGTAAAAGTTAGACATAACAAAAAATCATCATGTTCAAACTGAACCTTTTTAATAATTTTCTTCTCCAATATTCCAACTGGTTATCCTACATCAATTCTTGTCAACTTAAATGGCATTTGCTCATAGCCACACAACATTGAAACAGTATAAAATGTTTAAGCTCCGGAACCTCAATAAATTGTCTTATTGCAAAATCCAAAAGAATTGCAACTAAAATACTAATAGCCGCATAAGAGGATGAACTCATTAAAAATTTCATTTTATGTCAAAAAGAAAAAAGAAACAGAGAAAAAGGCACGCTAATCTCATTAAAGCTAAATGAAACCTGTGAGCCTCAAAAAGCTTATCATCATGCCCCTCATTTATGTAGTTCATTGCAAGCAGCCGATTCTGCAAAAGCAAGTTCATAAATACACGAGAGGCAGCATTGATACGAAAGAGAGGATCCGACAACCATATAACAGAAACATTATTAGCACAGAATGCAATTATTCAGTGTTAGTCTTTGTATAAATTGTGACAATTCCTAAGATGTATCTAGATATTAAATATTTTCAAAGGCAATGAACATGAGGAAGAGACCAGTTAATTAAGCCAGTTGATCATTTATTTACTGAAAGAAAACCATTCTAAACAATGTAAATTTTGGCATATCTTTTACTGTTAAGCCTTTCAACAAATGCTGAGCACATATATGTTATAAATCTAATCAACTCAATACTAAAAGCTCCATTGCTTTTTCCTCAGTTATTTCTAAAAATAGAAAAGATTCTTGGTCAAACCAAAGGGAAAAAAAATTCGCCTCTTAACTTCCACTCAATATTTATCGTCATAGCATTATCACATGTCAAATCCAAAGCTCTTTATTTAAATTTCTGGCCAACATCTGGAAAATAATGTTGTTAAATAAAGCGAGCTTAGCAATGAACTAAAATTCAATCGTGAAACTGAACTCCACACAGAACAGAAGAAACACTTGATATTCACCAGAAAAATCTAGAAGAATCAAAAGTACCTGGCCTGCATTGCGAGAATCAGGATCTATTTTAAGGCATTGCTCATAAGCATTAATAGACATTGCTATATTGCCAGCATCTCTGTAAAGGACCCCTATAAACAGAAGATATGCAGAAATACTAAAAGGTAAGAAAAATGAGGCAAGGAACAGAATTATTCAAATTGATTTAAACTTGGATGAATTGAAGGACAATAAAAACCAAAAACAACTTTGAACCACAAGATGACACATATGACACATTAAACACCAAAACAAAAAAGAATCGACTAAATATGCCGAATATGAAGTGTGTAACTGTTGTATGTGTGATTGGCTGGTGGATGGGCATGTTGAAGAGAGAGAGAGACACCTAGATTATTATATGCTTCAGCATATGTGGCATTTGCCATTATAGCTTTTTCAATCATACTTGCTGCAGCATCCATTTTACCCTGCCAAAGAAAAAAATGTTCTCAGCAGCTGTATTAGATTTATAGTAATTTTAAATAACTTAGCTAGGACTTCATGTTGAACCTGAACAGTGTAGACGACACCAAGGTTGTTCAAAGACTGAGAGAAGTTTGGTTTGATTGATAAAGCCATCTGCAAAAATGATGATAACATCGATCGTAAATATGATAGCTATGGCAGAAAATCAGAAATGAGAACTTAAAATCCCGCACAAATATCATGAATTACTTGATAACACTCCACAGCTTTATCAAGGTTGTCTCGGTCTTTATATATTACTCCCAAATTATTGCATGCCTCTGCACATTGGGGATTGAAGTGGAAAGCAAGTTCATAAAACACAATTGCCTGCAAATAGAAATTAATTACCTAAGAAGTGATGAATGGACCCTCAAAAAATCGGGAAAAAAATTGGCTAAAACTTGCAATTTGGACTTTTGATCAGTAAAAAAAGTTACAAGCTAAATTTCATTTTCAGGCTGATAGAAAATAACATCATGCTTTACAAGAAAATATAAACATACAGATTGCCAAACTCTTCAAGAGTTACTTACCATGTCAGACTTCAGCATTTCACCATAAGCAACTCCAAGATTATACATGGCATCAGCATAGTGCCAATTGTAATACAAAGCCTTCTTGTAAAATGCAACGCCTTGATTGATGTCTCCCTCCAATTTAACCTGGATTTACACGTCACTAAATCCAAAATCAGGTAAAGGAGAGCAGCAAGAAGCTCATAATGTTAAAATCCAAATACAGAGATTTCTACCAACAAGGATTAGAAAAATAAGTATTTGGATAAAAGACCACAAGCTCAAGTATCTCATTAATAAAACCAACAGAAAGTGTAAGAAAATTTTCTAAATAAAGATTCTGAAAACAGCAAATGACTAAAATTAAGATAAAATAGAACTTTGCAAAAGCTAAAATAGTAAGCAATAGGATGCAAAAGCTACCTTTGTTCCTAAATCAGTTAAAGCAATTGCCATATTATTCTTTGCAATCTCAAAGTTAGGTGACACAGTTAAACACCTGAAACAGTATAAATGTTGAAAAATGAGGGGATCAGCAGAAGTAAAGAACAACAAAGATACACCTTGCAAGGACCAGTAGAAATTTAGAATATTAAACTGGGAGATTACCTTTCATAACATGCAATGGCTGCCTCCAAATCGCCTCGGTTTTTATAGATGACACCCATGTTACAATAAGCTTCAGCATACATGGGCCTCTCCAATGCAGCCTTCTCATAGCAACCTAGGGCAGTGTCATATTGCATCATTTCAGAATACACAACACCAAGGTTATAATATGCAGGCTGCATGTAAGGAGTGGAAATGTGAGAATATGAATCCATAGAATGCAAGAAAAATAAACAAAAATAAACAGAAAGCTTAGGGGCTGGATTAACCAAATAAGAAAAGACATGACTTTACCGCATAATGGGGATCAATCTTAAGAGCCTCATAATACTTCTGAATGCCCTCCTGCGTATTGCCAGCAAGCTTTAAGCTTGTACCAATATCCGTTAAGACAATTGCTAGGCATTCTGCAGCTGGTTTATAGGAAGAGTCTGCTCTCAGAGCCTTCTGATACGACTGCACAAAGTATTGTTGACCGAGTCTTAACATCAACTTCAGCCATATACCCTTATTATATTTAAAAGTCCCCAAGCAAATTTTGGATATATCAAAATTGAATACTAATTCTATCACCATCAAATAAACTTGATGAAGAGCTAAGGCTTATTATCATGCAATTTGCTAATGATAATGAAAATACAAAACTAGCTACTTTTGCTATTTAGCATCAGTGCAAATATGGACACACTTGACAGAAGTGGAACATGACAGTGATTGAGAAAGGCATCAAATTACAAGAGATATTATTCTAAATGCATATAAATACATAGACAGTTGGGCATTTCAGCCATTACAACAAGTTCATGGTTAACCAGAATACTGCAATTGCAAGAAAAGTTGGGCACTCTTTCAAACTTCAATTATTTTCAATAGAAAAAATACTTAATGTAAATGTGATATCAATGCAGTAAGAAAGAATCAAGATCCTTGAATGGGAATGAGGAAAATAATAATAAAAGTTAGAAAAAATAAGTGGATAGAGAACAGAAGGCGAGCATAAACTAAATTATAGAGACAAGAGACCAATAAATGAAATTATCCTACTGTAGAGGCACCCAATATATAACCCTGTTTGTAAGCCCAAATTTTGCAAGAATCTAATTCAACTCAATTATATTTTGCCAATTCTCATGTTTATAGAGTATCTAAATGATAGAATCAATTTTTTAATCTAAGAAAGAAATGATTTGAAGCAAACAGTATTTTAGATTTTATTGAAGGAATTCAATTTAATTAGACTTGACAAATGCTCCCACAGTCAAATAATACAAGAACCATGGTAATTTATAGCCTAGTCTCTTGTTGTGTGTGCGTGGATACATATATAATTTATGCTTTTTGTGGAACAATTTTTATATGTGAATGCAATTCAATTTCTAAAACCTGTTTTCACATCAAGCTGACAGAGATCCCCTACCTCATTCCCTACCTTCACACCCTCAACATCTAAGTTCTCATTCATCATGTATATATTTGGAACAATTTGTTATGAGAATTCAATTCAATTTCTAAACCTTTTTTCACATCAAGATGACAAAGGTCCCTTACTTCATTCCCTACCTTCACCTTCAACATCTAAATTCCGGATTCATCGGATGGAACTACTAAGGAAACCTAGAAACTAACTCCAGAGGAGATGAAAGACAGGAAAATGAAGGGAGCCAAAATGAGACATGATAATGGAGGCAAATATAGGTTTTTTCATATTATTGAAAAAATAACTAATCATATGTTTTAGAAGGTATGCGAACATTCAACATTCTACTATATCAAGCAAGGAAGCACCCATGGCAAGTTAGCATTCCTAATCACAGTGCGAATAAGAATTCTAAACCACTATCCAACATCATATCATTAAGGCAGTGAGAAACCCTAACTATTAGGCTAGATAAGTAAAGGAACTCCATTTTGTGAAGGAACTTCATTATTGCAAAAAAACTGTACAACTAAAAAGCCTATATTCAGAAGAGGACTGAGTAAATGTAGTAAAAGATAGAGAATAAAATGAAAGGAATCCTTACGTAGCACCAGATATGAGCAATAATTTTATTGTCACACAAATCAATGCAACTTGTATTTAGAACCAATATGCAGACATTGACATTAGGTATAGAGCAGAGAAAGGTGCAATACATTGTAAACAAAACTTATACATTACAATTATAAGCTTTCTATTTAAACTAACTTTTAATCATACTACGCAACATCGTTAGTTGCCTATATTTTGCCATAATGAACATGGATTAATTGTCACAAGCATACCTCAGCAGCCTCTACCAGTCGACCCTCGTCTTTGTACAATATACCACAATGAGTGAGGGCACAAGCATTCTGTGTATCTAGCCTGATGGCTTCAGAAAAGCTATCAAAAGCAAGTGTTCCCATGTTCTGCATCTGCAGGCATATGCCTTTTCCAATGTGAGCTTCCACATTCACATTATCTTTCTCCAAGACACTCTCATAAATAGCAAGAGCATCAACAAATTTGTTCCTTGAACGAAGAATGTTGGCATAAGAGAGAGCATCCTTCCCTTGAAACCCCTTCAGTGCTGCAGCTATACCAACAGGAGAGCTGCTTGCATTTGGAGAAGGCTGTGAATCTTTCAACAAACCATTATCACCTATTGGTTCCCGCTCTCTCCCATTTCCATTATCTTTCTCTGTCCATGCCATCTTGATATCTCTATAATCTCACTTTCCTACTACAACAACAGAGAATAAATTCATCGGTTCAGGTTCATTTCACAATGTGATGGGTATAAAAAGGACTTCCATGAAAAACAAGACTGAACCAAAAAAATTACTCTCAATCAAATAAATATATAACAACATGATGAATTTCAAGATTTGAGAGTACTAGCCTAAACCTCAAGTCCTCAATAAAGAATCGCAAAAGTAGACAATTAACAAAGCCTAGTAGAAAACCCAAAATACCATAACAAAACAATTGAAGCAACTATCCCACCAAGACCAAGTAAAGCTATGTTCTTGAACCCCAAAATGATCGCTTTTCATATAGCAAACCCTAATAAAGAAAAAACAACATCATTCAACAAACAAGCTCCAAAACGCAGTAACACCCACCTTGAGTAGAAGAGAAAATATAGAAATTTACACACAAATGGATCCCAGTTCACAAAATCAGACCCACACAGAAGCACGAATAAGAAGAAATAAAAGAGACAGAGAAAGCTGAAAAGCAAGAAAGAAAGAAATTAATTAGGGATTGGCACTCACATTAAAGCAGAAACGCCAGAGAAAGATTAGGAAAACTGGGGAAAAAATTCCTTGGTGTAATAATAACTCCGTACAAAGCAGCGCCTGATAAGCAGAAAGCGGGAGTAGGTAAGGCGAGTCCAAGTAAACAGAAACAGAGTCCTGAACTTAGAGAGAGAGAGAGAGAGTCCAATGGAGTAACAACCAGAGAAACAGCTCTCTCTCGTCTCCGACACAGGAAGTGTGTTTGATGTGTCCCAAACCAGAACCCACGAAAGGGAAAGAGAGAGCACCGCCACCTGATGTCCGTTCGTTAATTATTACACTGTGCAATAATAGGGACGACCCTTGTTATGTTACCCTCTATCTCTCAATTATTTACCTTTATACCACTGTCACAAGTTGCTCCGTAGCATAATATTGGCACCCATTTTGTGTGGACGCTTGTCGGCGACCTACTTTGCCTTTTTTGGCATTTGCCAAATGGCGGGTATTCGATCCGACCCGATTTGACGAACATGCAAGGCGGATAACGGACTAAATTAGTAATTTTAATTGGCTGGTCGGATATGGGTATTAAAAACCCGATCCATGTTTACTCCATAATCAAGTCTACTTCGCCAACTTATATTTGTGCTTCTGTCCAAAAATAGTTGGGCTTGGGCTTGGGCTCCGTCTGAGTCCATCATAAGACTTGTCCGTGGGCTCGTTCCTTAAAAAGCCTTGTAGTTGAGATTTAGTCTTTTTTTTTAGCTAGTAATTACGTTTCTTTCGAAGAAAAACTAGAGGCAATTTAATAAACTCACACACGAGGTTTCAATTTTAATAAAATATTATAAAAAGATAAAATTAAGACAATAATAATTTTAGTAAAAAAATTTAAATAATACCAAAAGTAATCTAAGAAAAAGAAACACCGAAAGAAACTTCTATCACAGTCTATGATTGAAATTTTCGAACACGCTATAATATTCATAGTTGAATCAAATTTGGTATCTTCTTGGTTTACAAAAGCTAGCCAATTAATACTTCTTTTTTTAATGAAAGAAATCCGGCAATTAGATCTCTCTTCTTTTTTTATATAATTAATTGTTGCTTTCTATTAATTTCTCTTAAACCTTGTTTGTTTTACAAATAATGAAATATATTTCAAAAATATTGGTTTAACTTTTATTTGATTAGTTTCGAGTTTTTATCTATTTTATTTACTATATATGTGTATAAATTGGACCTTTAGTATAGTTAAATTTTGGTTGTCAACCTTTCTTTTTTATCTTTTTATTTAATTTTTTTCTAAAATTGAAATTTAGATTTCCAAGTATTACTGAAATAATGTATCACTTTTTCATCATCATTTATTTCATTTAATAGAATCGATGCCCTTAGATTCAAAGAACAAATAATTAGTTCCTTTTGCTTTATTATGGTGAGTGTCAGATCCACGGTGAAAAATAAATATGAATTTTTTTTTTTTGAATTCAAGACAAAATATAATAAAATCTAGACACTTTATTTCTCCTTTTTTATTAATTACTTTGGTGAATATTCAAGAATAATAACAAAAATATTAAAATTCGCGCATCGCATGAGCACGTGACTAGTTTATATATATATATATATATCAATTAATACATTTGATCAAATTAAATAAATATAGTATATATATATATTGTATGAATATCAATTCAAATAGAATCGAAAGTGTTACCTTATCTCTTTTGAAACATAAATAATATCCTTAGCCATGATATTTTTCGACAAATATTAAAGCCGTTGATATGCTTATATAAAAATAAAATTATAAAAAAAAAAGAAAAATAATTATTTACAACACGAAACCACAACTGAAAAACATAATAAAAAATGAAACCAACAAAACTTGTGAATGAAAAAATGCAACCGTGGAAGAGAAGAAAGAACAAGAAAATATAACGGCGGTTGAATAAATTTCAAAGATGGAAAAAGATCATTTTATTAAAAAGAAACGTGAAAAAAATGAAAAGGACACAATAGTAAATGTATATGCGTAAACGACAATAATTTAAATCTCATATGTCAAACTGACATTTTTTTTTAAAATACAATATCCGTAGCATATTATTAAAAAACCAACACAATTTTAGCTAAAATGAAAGGCTGAATAGAAAGAGGCACCTCCTCTGTCCGCACAATTTCACTGGCATACGTAGGAAGAGCTGTTTATTTATTTATTTACGTAGGAAACTTAATGGACCAAAGAATATATACGCTGCATAGCAGAAATACAAAGAGCTAGTTTAACTAATTAGTATTTAATTTTTTAAGAAAGTAATATTTAGGTATTTTATAGTGAAATGTATAATTAATATTTATTTATTTCCAAATGCTTGAAATTTCAACTTGTGAACAAAATTCTAATTCTTTTTTTTAAATACAATTCTAATTCTTATATAATATAAAAGATATTTTAAATCTAATTAATAACAAGAAAGCATAATTGTAATTATATGATTATAAGGATAAAATATAACCGAGTTGCTAAACTATGTTCAAATTAACTTTTAAAATCCCTGTATTTAAAAAATAATTATGACATTTATATGCTTTTGTCTCACTATTAGATCTTTTCATCCAAAAAGTGAACTCTTTAATGTTAATTAAATACACTTTTGGACAAAAAAACTCACTTTTTGGATAAAAAGATCATATAATGAGATAAAATATAATTAAGTTGGGAATATCATAGTTATTTCTAAAATATAAAATGACTTAAAGTACTATAATTTGAACATAATTTAGGAACCCGGTTAGATTTTATCCTAATTTTAATAATAAAAATAAAATTATAGAAAATATTTATCTTAATTGTCATAATTCAACATTATAAAAGTTTGCTTTGAAAAGCTACTTACGTGTTGTGGCTCAATCAGCAATGCAAGTTGTGCATATAGTAAAAAGAGATCTTGAGTTTGATCCTTACGAAATGCATCTACAGGGAGGAGCGAGAAACTTTAATTGTAATTTAGACTTCTGATATTAGTAGTTTATACAAAAAAAATTACTTTGGAAAGCAAAAAATAATATTCTTCTTAATTTAAGTGGGTATATCAATTCATTATTTATGCATTACTATAAATATTAATGTCTTTATATTATTATTATGGCTTAATCACAAAAAAAAAATCTGAATTTATGAGTTTTTTTTCAAATTTGGCCAATACTTTTAATTCTGTCAATCAATAGCATGTACTTATTTTTTTTTATCAATTGTAGCCTCTGTCTAGAATCTGTTAATTTTTGCTGATGTGTTTGTTAATGAGGTCCAATTTTTTCCATATCACGTCCACGTGGACATGTCACGTAAGAAAACTAACTAAAGGCTTAATCACCAAAAAAAGCCTGAACTTATGAATTTTTTTCAAATTTAGCCAATACTTTTGATTTTGTCAATCAATACCTTGTATTTATTTTTTTTTGTCAATTGTGGCTTCCATCTAGAGTCTGTTAATGTTTGCTGATGTGTCCATTAATGGGGTCCAATTTTTTTTCAGATCATATCCACGTGGACACATTACATAAGAAAGCTAACTTGAACATAAAAATACATTAAACGATATCGTTTTGCAGTAGGACACTATCTTCAGTATTTTCATATTTTACTTGTTATTTTTTTAGGATAAATAAATGTTAGATATTTTTATATGACTTGTAAATCCAATAAATGAGTTTTTATCTGCCAAAATATATAGTCATATACAAAAAAAGCTAATGCCTCAATTTACTTTAACGGCCCGTTTAGAACAAATGAATGATGATTGTAGAATTCATTTATAAATGAATTTCAAGTAGAATTCATTTATAAATGAATTTCAAGTAGAATTCATTTGTAATTGAATTTGTGTTGTTTGATATGCTATAATTTACAGTAAGGAATTCAATTGAATTCCACAAAATTATGTTTGAAATAAATTCTTAAAAGAAATTCATTTGTCTTTATTTTCTAAAATACCTTTAACATAATAATCTAATAACAACAATATAAACACCAATTTATATTTATTATATACAATATCATAACTTGTTATTTTTTTACTAAGAAACAAATAATAAATTTCATATACTAATTAATTATATAAATATAATATATAAAATAATTATAACATTCATCATAATAGTTATTTTTAATTTATATAAAATATCTCCGTTCAACAAAAACTATAGTTTCACACTAATAACTATGGAGTCCAAAAAGGAAAAAAAAAAAACAACGGAAAAGAAAGGAAATACTTCTGTCCATAGAAAAGTAGTTTTGTCAAATAAAAATTAATGATTTATTATTATGATCAAGTTTGATAAAATAATTAAGTAAAATAAGTAAAAAAAATAAAAAATTAAATTTGTAGAAGAAGAGGGTAGGGTAGTTTTGTCAAAAAAAATTGGAGTGTTTAGTTTTATAGAATTCATTTGAAAATTTCACCAATTTTTATAAAATTTGGTGTAGTTATATTCAATTCCATGGAATTGAATTCCTAAAATTGAAATCTACATTTTTTTTTATTCCAAGCGCGAAAATATGAATTCCTAAATGAATTTCATAAAATTTAATAGAATTCATTCATTCCAAACTGACTCTAAAGTTGATAAAAAATAAAATTAAAATACTGAGGTTTAATCACTAAAAAAAGCCTGAACTTATGAATTTTTTTTTAATTTGACCAAAACTTTTAATTTTGTCGATCAATATCAGGTATTGATTGACAAAATCAAAAGTGTTGGCCATATTTGAAAAAAAAAATTCATAAATTCAGGGTTTTTTTGTGATTAAGTCTTTAATTAGTTTTCTTACGTGGCATGTCTACGTGGACGTGATATGGAAATAATTGGACCCCATTAACTGACACATCAACAACATAGACAGATTCTAGACAGAGGCTATAATTCATAAAAAAAATAAATACAGGATATTGACTGACAAAATTAAAAATATTGGCCAAATTTAAAAAAAAATTTCATAAGTTCAGATTTTTTTTAACGATTAAGCCTATTATTATTTATGGATTCGAATAATTTTTTAGGTATATAATTTAGTCTCCGCAACTCGGATGGCGGGTTCATTTTGGCTCTCTTATCGTGGCTGACTGTCCGGGGTTTTTCTGATGTGCTTGTGGAGATTGATAAACAGTAGGTTTGGAAGGAAATTGTTCACCCATCTACCGTTGTTTCTGAATGGCATCTTGTAGTTGAGGATCGTAAGCATCTTACTGATTCTAGCAATAATGTGAATATTTGCTTCCTTGGTACGGAGACAAGCTAATAAGGTGGCTTATGCTTCAACACGGCTGTCTTATTCTTATGCTAACTCTCAAGTGTGGTACGAGCTTCCCTCTAACATTCAAATTCTTTTTGTATCTGGTTTAAGTTCTGATTTATGAAAGTCCTGACTATGACTGAATCAACTATCTGCACCCCTTGACCGACGGGTGTCAGTCTTTGACAACCATTATCAATTGGTCAATGACCATCATAAATAACTTTTTTTTCCTACTTTCCTCATATCTAACAATAAACTAAATAAAATATCAAGCTTTATTTTTTGAGTCCAAATATCTTAAAGTTTATAAATATTAAAAATATATATTACTAATATAAAGAGAGATATAATATTAATAATTAAAATTCTGAATTTCTTTCTCGTAAAATATAGTAGCATAGCTATGCATTTGGCCGTTAGAAATATGTAATGGAACTTCCCAAATTCATGCATCTAATCCCAAGTGGGTAGGAGAGAGACTTTTTTAGAATATGATTTTGCTAAAAGAAATCCAATAATGAATTCGAGAGAGAGAGAAAAAATGCAAATTCCAGCTGTCAGTCTTTAATTCGGTGAAGTGCTCAGCAGCCTCTCGTCCTGTGAATTATTAATAGTTAGGTGAAATATTTTGATAGCGGCCTCATTTTATTTATTGTGAGATACTAATAAATTAATAATAATTCAGTGCTCCACATATAATGGCAAAACTGGAAATATTTATGAAGTGAAATTTTATGTTTTTTCTCCTAAATATTTCAAAATAAGTAAAATTACAATAACATACCCTAAGAAGAAAAAAAAAAAGTAACATAAGTGAAGTGCTTTTTGTTATTTGTTTTTAAAAGTATAAGTGTTTTTATGTTTGGGCTAAAAACAATTCAGGTGCAAGGGTCTTTCCGATATTTTAAAAACCAGTTCAGTTATCCAACCATCATTATGATTAAATTGTATTTGAATCGGATCAATTCGATTTAACTGGGTTTTCAACTTTTGAACCACGCTTTTGACTTTGAATTTATGATTATTCATCAAATATAAGAAATTTATCATATATCAAAATAACATGCTGACTCAATTTTTTTTATATATAAAAAACCGAATAACTAAAATAATATTGTAAGTATACCGTTTGAATAACACTCCAAATTGTTGACAATTTTTATGGTGAGAAGGTTTCGAGTCCTTACATCTTTTACTACACGTAGTAAAACCAACAAAACTATAGCTGATTGGCTGTTGACTCAAATTTTGATTTTACAATTCATGCAATGTATTTTAAAAAATAGAGAAATAAAGAAATATTTTTATTTTGTATCTTATATAATTATTTTAAAAAATTACAAAGTATACAGACACAAAACTTCATAATAAAATAATAATAAATTATTATTATTCTGATATATTTGAAGATCTAATATATTTTAATATATTTATATATTATTCTTTTATGTATTATCATATATTATCACTTATTAAATCATAAAAGAACTTTTATTAAACTATTTATAAATACATAATTTTATTATCATTTAACCTTTTCTTTCTTTTAAAATATTTTATATCGATATTGAAAGTGAAAACTACTAAAAATATTAAGGTTTTTCAGAAAATTACAACCACATGCTCGTAGGTCAAAGCAATTGTTTTTAACATTAAATTTTTAAAATAAAAAACTAATAAATTTAATTTAATTTGAAATGCGAGTTAATGCATGAAATTAGGCAACTATAATACTTTAGTTTAATATTATTAGAATTTATTTATCATTTTTCATCATACTAATTACTGTTATTTTATTTTTATTAAATAAAAATAAAAACGAAATAAAATGAAAATGAAAATAGCAATACTTTTCATAAATATTAATATAACTAATATTAGTTGGATTAATAATACTTAAAAAAATAAATTAGAACAAAATTATTATAAAAGTCTATTGTATATTAAAATCATAAATGAGTCTATTATACATCTTTGGTATTGATTTTCAAGTTTTTCTAGAAAACTTCGTCATTTCAAAATTATTTTTAGAGATCTCTTGATAAATGATTGAACACATTATCCTTCAATTACAATAATTTTTACATTTTTTTACTATTTATAAATATTTAATTGATCTACTTCTATAAGTTAAAGCTCAATAATTGTAAGTTAAAGTTTATAATGGGTGTAACTATATAATTTTCTTTTTTAAAAGAAAAATACACTTGTATAAGTCAAAGTGTTTAATAGATTAAAATAAAAGTTCAAAACATTATAAGGTTAAAGTAACAAAATTCAGTAGTAAATTTATGCATTCAGTTTTTGCAAAATATATAAATTCAACTGTGAACTTTACAATTTTAATCCTGTAGCGCCCTCAACTTTAATTTGACCCATCAAACACTTCAATTTCTAAAATTACATCTAGTAAAGACTTTAATTTTCAAAATTATGTCATTGAACACTTCAACTTGTAAAATTTAAATCAATTAAATATTCATTAAAAAAATTAAAATTTATGAAAATTATTACTGTAAAGGTCATGGTAATTATGTATCAATTCGATATGTTACATACAAAAGTTAAAATCCTAAAAATTATTGATATTAATGTTGAAAAAGGTGTACACGAGTAGACTAATCTAACATGTTTATTTAAGGGGTGAAAAAGTAATTTCATATATAATAAATATATATACCAAATGGATTATATGTGGTATACGCGTTAGATTTGTTTTTATCCATATACAAACCATTTAATCAAATTGATTAGAGTTTTTTACTTATATATGACCTATTTAATTAAATTAAATAAATTAAACAAGTTATATATGCCATGTTCGTAGCACTTACTTAATTTTCATATAGTGTTGTATTTAAATATTTGATATGATTATTAAATGACTATTGACCTTAATAATGCTACGTGTTAAACGGATTTATATGGAATTCGACACAACAATTCATTCACCCTTAATGATAGGTAGAGAAGTATAGAGAGTGATAGTGTGTAGGATAAAAGTTAAAAATTAGAGTACATTGAGTTTATCCAATTTTTAAATTTTTCAGTTCGAATATTTTTTCAGGATTTTAAGTTTTTCGACTTTAAATGTCAATTTAAACTAGATTAACTATCGATTTATATTTAAACCGGTTCAACTGATCATTTTAAAACTAGGTAACTTGAAAAGTAAAATGCATATTAGAAAAGATATAATTAGAGATTGATTCAATCCCTAATACCAAACTATTTTTTATGATTTGTTTTCTAATTTAACATTTTATTTATTTTCGAAAAATAATCTATCTTTAGAAAAAATTTTCTAAAAAAAATATTTTCTTTCAAAAATATTTTTCATCGTTTAGTTGCAAAATATTAATAATAATATAAATTTTATGTTTTAAAAATTTTATTTTTAAATATAAAAAAATACTGACGGTGGCCCATGATAATAGTGGTGATGAATGATGATTAATGAGAATGACTACTGATAATTAATAAATTAAAAAATATATATTTATAAAGTTATAATAAATTTATCAATATCGGTACAATGTTTTTTTTTTTGAAAAATTTTTTATGATAAAAAACATTTTCCATTGATTTATTTTTGAGCTATTTGGAAACAAGTGAAACTTAATTATTATTTTTTCTTTGTGGTTGAAAATTATTGCATCACCTCAGTCGTATGTTAATAGTACGTACTATTCACATGACTCATGTCCTTTATGGGCCTGCACTCACTGTATCAAAAATTTTTTATGAAAATTACAAAATGCATGAAACATCTTATAATTTTTTTTGGGAAAAAATGTGTAGGTATAATTTTATAACTAGTGCGATGCGGGGAATAAGATTAAAAAATAAAATAATATTTTATAATATTATTAAAAAATAATAAAATTATATAATAAAATAATCGTTAAATGTATTATAAATATCCGATTAAAAATTTAAAAATTTAAATCCATATAAAAATTTATCTTTAATAATTATATTTGTCTCAAATCTGATTTTAATTATCTGTTTAAATATTTAAATCTATTTACCTTAAAAATATTTTTTTATTTTTTAAAAATAAAAAATAAGTAAAAATTAGAAAATTATTATTTTGATTTAATAAAAAAATATAATATAAATATTAAATATAATTAGAGCATTAATATAATTAAAAAGGGGTGTATGTATATATAATTTTTTTATAAAAATAATTATTTTTAAAATATTAATTAAACGGATAACGGGTATCGAGTACCCAATTTCTTGAATCCAACCCAAACTCGATATGGTTAGTAAAAATATTATCCAAATCCATTCTAAACTTATCCAAATTCGCCAAAATCATATCGGATCTACTTATTAGGTCAAGTAAAATTACATCCTTAATTAATATATATTTTTTTAAATATTCTGCAAAATCTTTACTAATAATGCGAAAGTCACACACTATTAATATATTTTTCAATAATGATAATAATTTTTAAAATCTGACTAATTATATTAAAATAAAAAGTTAGATATTTTTTATTTTTATGTTTATGATTATTATAAATAAGTGTTTATTTTTTTTAAATATTAAAATATTAATTATTTAGTACAATGTGTCTTAAACATATGTATGTTTTAAAAATTATCACATCTTGTACATTTCTATATCTTCTGTCCAATGTTCGTGCAATTTAGTTTTTAGATATATGAGACTACCCTCTGTATCAAGTCAATTAATCAAGGTATTTTTTTAATTATCAATAAAAAATAATGTGTTTTTTTAGTTCGTTTTTATGTCATTAAAATAAGAAATTAAGTTTTTTTATTTTATGTTTATAATTTATTACAAATTATTATTTATTTATTTAAAATATTAATGTATAATTTATCATGTGTAGTATGTTTTAAGTGTTTGAATGTCGTATTTTTTTTAAATTATTGTATCTCGTACATTTTCATATCTCGTGTCTTGTGTCTATGCAACTTAACTATTGACATATAAAACTACTCCATACATCAAATTAATCAATCAAGTTTTTTTTAATTACTAATTAAAAATGAAGTATTTTTTATTTATTTTTATGTCATTAAAATAATAAATTAAGTTTTTTTTATTTTATGTTTATAATTTATTACAAATATTTATTTATTTATTTAAAATATTAATATATCACTTATTCTGTATGGTATGTCCTAAGCATGTGAATGTCTTAGTTGTTTAAAAATTGTTATATCCTATACATTTTTATATTTTATGTCTTATGTTTGTGCAACTTAGCTCCCGATATATGAGACTATTCCATATACTAAGCTAATCAATTAAGATTTTTTTAATTACCAATAAAAATAAATTTTTTTTAAATTTATTTTTATGTCATTGATAAAAAATTAAGTTTTTTTATTTTATATTTATAATTTATTATAAATAATTATTTATTTATTTAAAATATTAACGTATTACTTATTATATGTAATGTATCCTAAGTATATAAATGTTCTATTTACTTAAAAATTATTATATCATATACATTTTCATATTTTGTATTTTATGTTCGTGCAACTTAGCTCTTGGTATACCTGGTATATGAGACTACTCCATATACCAAATTAATCAATCAAGATTTTTTTTAATTACCAATAAAAAGTGAAGTTTTTTTTTTTACTTTGTTTTCATGTCATTGAAATAAGAAATTATTTTTTTATTTTATATTTATAATTTATTACAAATAATTATCTATTTATCTGAAATATTAATGTATTACTTATTTTGTGTTTTATGTTCAAAAAGCTTGTATGTCGTATTTTTAAAAAAATTATCGTATATTATCGTATTTCGTGTCTCATGTCCACGCAACTTAACTCCTAATATATGATACTATTTCATACACCAAGCTAATTAACCTAGATTTTTTGTTTAATTACTAATTAAAAATGAAGCTTTTTAATTTATTTTTGTGTCATTGAAATAATAAATTAAGTTTTATTTTATTTTATATTTATGTTTTATTATAAATAATTGTCTATTTATTTAAAATATTTATATATTATTTATTTAGTATATATGTTCTAAGCATGTGAATGTTTTATTTTATAAAAATCATATTTATAAGCATATAGATTATTTATTAATTATTTTATAATAAAAAATAAATTTATATTAATATATTAGTGTTATATAATATGTATATTTTATGAGCAAAGATATGAATTAATTAGCAACTAATTTTATTTTTACTAGCTAATTACATTGAAAATGTAATTATATTATATTACATTCAAAACAGTTCTGAATTTCTGATTTCAATTTTCCAATATATATGGAAACATAAATAACACACGTACCCAAAAAATGAATAAAAGGAAAAAAAAGTGAAAAAAGAAGATAATTAGATTAAGAAAGTAAAGTGTAGTACATGACGGTGAAAACGTGATAACTTGCTTTAGTTAAGGCCTGATTCAAAGTAAACCAACCATTTTATGTCCTCGAGCGACATTGACCATTAGCTTCACCTTCCCTTCTCAAGCTTCTAACCATTTATTTAATCTTTCCTCTGTTTTATATCTTTCCATGTGCAAGGAAGTCTGCCTGTTCCTCCTCTCTTTGCCCCCCTGTCTGATTCTCTGAGCCATGCCTGTCCTTTAGCCATATGTGAGCATCTCTGTGCTCTCCTCTCCTCTCTCCCTAAAAGCCAATTACATGAAATTTTAGTTAATATATCTCCATGCTTTGCATTTCTGTATCTTATAATCATTAGTTCTTGAAAAATCTTGACTTAATATATTCTTTCATTATCATTTTCTTGAAATTAATTAGTTTTCTTGATTTCCGTGCAGAATATTGCAGAGATTCAATTCATATAACAGAGGCTTTCTTGCGGTTTTCATCCATTCTTCTTTTCATACCATGCAAAGCCCTTCAGATAGTAAAAGAGTAGGCGTTTATACCCACATGGGTAAATGGCCAGTATATACAATGGCCTGGTCTGTTCGCCATGACAAACGACACCGTCTTGCCATTGGAAGCTTTCTTGAAGACTACAGTAACAAAGTAGAACTCGTGCAATTCAATCTTGACAGTTGTGATTTCTCTACCGATAACCGGTTAATCTTCGACCACCCATATGCACCTACAAAACTAATGTTCTTTCCCTCGGAAGACAGTGCAAATCCCGACATAGTCGCCACCTCCGGCGACTACTTACGGTTATGGCAAATTTTCGATGACCGGATTGAGCTAAAGTGTTTGTTTAATGGGAATAAGAGCAGTGAGTTTAATTCAGCAATAACTTCTTTCGATTGGGCAGATTTTGACGTACGACGTGTCGCAACAGCTAGCGTAGACACTACCTGTACTATTTGGGATATAGAAAAAGAGAATGTGGATTCTCAACTAGTTGCACATGATAAAGAAGTGTATGATATTTCTTGGGGAGGCTACAATGTTTTCGCTTCGGCCTCCGGCGACGGATCGGTAAGAGTTTTCGATTTACGGGATAAAGAAAGATCAACAATAATTTACGAAAACCCTATTCAAGAATGTCCCTTGTTAAGGCTAGAGTGGAACAAGAGTGATCCAAGATTTGTAGCAACTGTTGGTATGGATAGTAATAAAGTAGTGATTTTAGATATTCGCCTTCCAACTACTCCTTTAATGGAACTATCTAAGCATAAAGCAAGTATAAATGCTATATCATGGGCCCCGGTCACCGGAAGGCAAATATGCTCAGTTGGGGATGATTCTAGGGCTTTAATATGGGAAGTTTCGGAAAGCGGTGTCTCCGGTGGTGGCAGCGGGGGTGACATGGAACCTGACATGTGGTACGGATCAATGGCTGAAATTAATAATACATGTTGGTCACCTGTTCAGTTGGATTGGATTGCTGTAGCCACTCTGAATAAATTACAACTCTTAAAAGTTTAATCAGAAAAATCAATCAGTATTATGATGGGTGGTTCAAAATTTAGTTTTAATTTAATGGACCGGAGATATATGTGGTTCAGACAGAAAAAAAGAAAAAAGATAGAAAGAAAAATGATATTATCTTATTAGACACATAATATTTCATGGCATTTTCCCTGTATGATTATTGACCAGTACAAATCAGTTATTAAATGCAGAATGTACTACCGGTTGACTACCGACTGTGTGGTTGTTTGGGTTGGGCACATGACTTCAACTTTAATTTAATTAGTCAATCAATTAAGGATACCACGGTAATTTGATCATAACGAAAATATTAAAATAATATTAAAAATAAAATTTATATATATAATTATAAAAATAAAGTATATATAAATTTTATTTTTAATATTATAAAATTTATATAGATTTTATTTTTAATATTATATTAATGTTCTCATTACGACGGAACTCGCCTTATTTAACATTTTTCATCAATTAAAGATATTTACTCCGTCACGAGGAAAATAGTCTTCCTTCCCTTTTTCACATGAATTAAGAACGAGTATCTCAACATATGTCCCTATACTAATAATTTTTTACTAATATATATAGAGTTTTTAATAAAAAAATTAATATCTCAACACATGTTCAATTACTTTTATATTAGACTTTATATTTATATTTATATTTTACTAAATATTTAGTAATTCTATGCATATTAATTATTCGTACAAGGAGTATTATAAGGATATTATAAAAAATTTAACAAAAAGAGCATTTTCAAAAATAAAAGTGAAACTATTATTTTGGAACATAATTATGAAAAGTGAGATTATTTTTTGGGACGGAGCGAATAGTAAATTAATTTATTAGATACAATGTAGTTGATTTTCTCATTAATGTTGGGGAACGACAAGTTTAATTCCTTTTTATCATAAGAATTTTTATTAATTTAATAAGTCAAGACAATTATTTATGTTGTAAATTCATAATGTTATTCCTATCAATTGAGCCTCTCAATATAATAAAATAAAGAATAACAGTAAATTATTTAGGATGAATTATTTTAGGATAATTGTTCTTGGTTCAAGTTGATCAAAGATCATTGAGGGGTAAATATTCAGCTTATTCTGTAGAGCCATATAAAATGTCATTTACGTTATCATTCAAAATTGATAGATTTTAAAAAAATTTAAAATTTGTATTTTTCTTCATTAAATAGCCCTAGACAAAATAGTAAGTGGGTTACTGAAATAGCCCGTTAATTTATTTTTATAGAATTTTGATTTAAAATTTAATTACAACTCTAGCCACTGAAAAACAATTTCGTGTGCTACAAATCGAACCTAGAAACCAAATTTAAATAGTTAAACTCGATTGAAAAAAATCCTAAAATTAAATGAAAATCTGGCTAAATCGTTGAGTTGAATTGAATTGACTCAAATCGAATCGAAATCACTTTGATAAAATTGAAATTGGACCAAACCGTTCAGAAATTCCCTCTTTCTCTTTCTCTCTCACGCTGTTTTCTCTCTCCCCGATAATCCTCTCCCTCACCTGCCACCGTCGATCCTCCGTCTCCAGCGAGCAACACCGACGGACGAGCACGCCAAATGAAAGAGCTTGACGAGAGCAGCTCAATGGTGGTCATGGATTGCGAAGTTGAAGCCGATGGAGAGAGATATCGCGACTGGAAGAGGAACAATGTCGCGCGATGAAATTTTCGGCAATCCACGCGATTCCGGAGGCTGCAATGTGAAGGAAGGGTGTCGATTGACTCCACTCCTCCGTGTGATCATTTCCTTGGTCTCAGTTGCGACGTCTGGGCTAGCATGGCGAATCCGCCATGAACGGCGGCCTCAAGGTGGCTATTGAGGCTGTTCCGGCAACAAAGACTCACTGGCTCAGCGATTTGAGGATGGATTTGGACTCCTCCTGAAAAATCGAGTCGATTGGTGGTGCCCTTGCGAAATTCTGGGCAGTCACGATTTTTCGGCCACCGTGCACGGCGGCATATGTGGTGGTCCGGTCACCGGCCGGCTACTCTCTGGCGAGGTGATCAAGAGGCAGAAATCTATATTTCACACACTGAGTCTGAATCCGAACTCCGAATAGCGATCGATATATTTTACAATTAATTTTACATTTTCACCGCCAATTTAGATCGACAATTAATTGAGTAGTATTATTTAATTTGTTTAATTTATAGTTAAGCGAATTAAATAAAAATGTAGTGTGAATTGAATTGTCAAATTATCGATGAAATGAACATATTATGAGATTATTGATTAAAGTGATAAGGATATGTAAGTAATATAAATTTAAAATTTAAAACAGTTTAGTTATTAATAATTAAATAAATATAGTTTGAATATTGATATTATAATTGTGAGAAATTGAGAATGGTGGATGGGAATTGATTAGGTTTGCCTGATGGAGGGGCTGTGTATTGTGATGTGTAAAATTCAGACAATTTAATTTACAAAAGGAGATGCTGTCGAATTTTTGATAGAAAAAAAAAGATTTGCTTAGAGATAAAATTTATTGTAGTAAATAATAAATTGTAATATTAAATAAAAAAATAAATTAATAAAGAAACAAATTAACTAATTAAACACAAATTAATTACATTATATTTATTTGATTTTAGCAACATATTTAGAAATGAAATTCTAAATGGTATTGTGAAAATAAGAAAAGTAAAGTAATTGAATAATTATTATTTCGAAACCATATTAAATTTATTTGTCAAAATAATTAAGTATATGAAAATGTGTATAAATAAAATTAGTAATTATCAAATTGATTTGCAAAGCACATAATAAAATATTTATTAAATCATATTATACTTATTTGGTAAAATATAAATTCTAAGAGAAAAATTAATTTTAGTTAAATGATTTTAATAAGTAAGTTGAGTAATAATTTTAATAATTGGATTTAAGTTAAGTGGATTATTTCTTTAATTATTAAAGTAATAAATAAATCTATAATAATTGACTTACTTTAAAAGTATAAATAATAGCATTTGATGAAAGTAGAGTATAAATATAGACTGTGAATAAAAATAATAAAAAAACTAAATAAATTTTAATCCTTACTTGAACTAAAGTAAGGACTTTAAAATAACAAATAAATCATAAAGGATTTAAATTAATTAAACTGCTTAAAAATATAAAGAACTAGTTATCAATAAAGGACTGAATATGAAATGTTAATTTGATATTAGGTTGAGGAAATTCAAGAAATTGATGTGAAAGCTTTGTTAATCAGAGGAAATCAAATTCTTGCTTGCAGGTGAGTAATAATATATAAT
>CANUEX010194017.1:0-15770 GCA_948099535.1 Jatropha multifida | reverse complement strand
ACGTGCTTGTGAAGTATGCCCATTTTATTATATTGTGAAAGTATACTGCTTGAATGTGTGAGTTTGCATTATTTATTATTATTCACTGAGTTTAGTGAAACTCACCCCCCTTCCATAAACATTTTTCAGGAAATAAAAGTATTGTTAGATTATAAGACTCTGCTTCCTTCTTCGCAGAGATTCAAATATGTTAGTATGAATTATTTGTTAATAATTGTGATTTTCCGCACATTTTATTCCGTAGTTAGAATGTTTAATTAATATTTAGTTATGTAAAAGAAATTATCATGTGATTATAAAAAATTATGGAGTGTTTTTTTTTAATATTTGGAGACTATATGATAGGAATAGTTTGATCATATTATGACAAATAAATGTTTACATGAAAATGTATTTTTATTAAATAGATACGGCCCGAGCTATGAACAGTATTTAATATTAAGGTGGGTCAGAAATGTTAACTCTGATTAATTTATGAATAATGTTATAATATGGGCTTACTATTCCCTTAGTCAAATGATAATGGAAATGGATTTTAATAATTTAGGCTTACCACGGGCCTCGGGGGCCTTAAACTTATCTAGATCCTAGTGCCGATTCGGCCCATGGTTTTGGATCGTGACAGTCCTCAAGTCGAATTTAATCTAAAATTAATTTTGGAATCAATTTAGGATATGAACTTTGACTTATAATATAGAAATACAAAAATATAAATCTACTTGGTTGAGTTGTTGACAACCTAAATTCTAATCATGTTGTTTTTAGCACTTCATGCGAATACAATTAATCTAGAAATAAGGAACCTTTTGGTCCTTACCTATTTCTTCCTTTTCATTTTTGCCAATTAAAACTCAACCAATCCCATCAGAATTTAGATCTTTAAAAAAACTAACTTTTCTACTATAGGATGAACCTTATTGTCTCTCTCTCTTATTCATCCTTATCTATGCGAGGAGTTGCATTGGAAATAAACCAAACCAAACCAAACTAATTCCTTTATATAACTAAAGCAAATTGAATATGTTTCCAATTTTATTGAAAATTGAATCGAATAGAAAATTTTTCGTCTTATTTTTAAGTAACACTAAAAATGAAATAAATACTTTAAAAAACCAATTAAATTGAACTAAATCAGTTAGTTTAACTATCTAATTTTATAAATTTAAATATTCAAGAAAACAACGTTTGCAAGATGAAGTATTTAATACGTAAGATTTTATAAATTACAGTGTTTAACAAATCAATATAAAAATTTAGGATATCACAAAATTTTTTACATAAAAATAGGGATGAATTTATGTATTAAGCCTTAGATTAACTAATTTTTATTTATCCTGACTAAGAGATTGCTTTTTCTGTTATCGTTTATGCTTAATTGTCTTAGTCATGTACATAAGTTTCAAAACGTAATGAATTCTAGGAAAATTACAATTTTATCTCTGTATTTAACGTTGCCCGTGTATTTCGAAAATACATATTGGGAAAAATATACTTAGATCCGGTTCATATCCCTACCTATGGACCAAATCAATGACATTAAGTATTTTTATTGAAAAGACGGTATTTTTTACCATACGCTTGAAAAAAAAAACCGATAAAGTTGAAATACGTTTTAGAAAATCCTCAATTTCATTTACTTAATCTATAAGTGGATCATGGACAGAATCTAGACAAGTTTTTTCCTTCTTTTATGTCAGCTTTTTATACTTTTTCATTAATAAATTATTATTTTGTTCCTATATTTTTAAAATTAAATAATGCATTCATGTATTTGTTAACTATTTTGTGTTTTTATTTTATCAAAATTAACTAATTTGTCCTTGTATTTAACGGAAAAAAGTATAAAATAACATAATAGTATAACTAGGGATGACAACGGATCGGATACACCGCTTAAAATGTACTATCTGAATTTGAACCTAATTATATGAGGAACCTAAACTTATTTAAAAATTCAATTTTATTAATTGAACTTGTCCCAAGTATCATTATAATTATCCATTTAACTATCTAAACCAGTTTAAAAATATGTTTAGCATTAAAAAATATTATTTTATTTTATTTTTTAAAAATAAAAAAGTAAAAATTATAAAATTATTATTTTGACTTAATAAAAAATATAATATATGTATAGCGTTAATTATAATTAAAAAGAAATATATAATTATCTTTTAAAAGATTAATTTAAAATATTAATTAAATGGGTGATGGATAACAGATACTCGATATAATAATATTAATCAAGGATTGGATTCTCCCCAAATTTAATAAAATTATTATCCTCAGGTATAACAATGTAATGGAAGCAAAAGATTATGGACAAAACTATATATTTTCAAAAATGTAAAGGTACTTTGACAAAATATAAAAATAAAATAGTAATTTTCTCTTTATTTTATTATAAATTTTAAAATGTCTTATTTTATATTGGAATATGAGTTTCCCACTATTTAAGGAAAAAAAATACTTTTATATATACTTTTATATATACATGGAAATCGTAGGAATGGAAAGTGAAATAGAATTGGGAGGCTATGGGATGATCTTTTGTTATTTTAGTGCCCATCTTTTACCATCTCCTTTTTGTTTTCTTTAATTTTTTTTTAAAAACCTTTTTCTATGAGTTTTTTTTTTATATATTCATCTTATAAATTCAAATCAATACAAATAAATAATATCATAAACACATTTTAAATATTAATCTTGTTTATGACGTTCGTACATATTAACTATTCTCGTTATATATTTTTTTTAATCTACATAATATTAAACCATAAATTTTTATTTAAATTAAAATAAATACATTACTTAATTTGTATTAGAGTTCATCGTACAAATTACTTATAATGTTACTTTTGATGTACTTAATTTTATTTTTTTTATAATGAAGTGGTCTCAAAATAAAATTTAACTCAATCTCTAGACATATTAATTTATTTACGCAGATGCTTAAAACCTTAATAACTATCCAAAAAGAAAATAAAGTTATCACTCAATCTTTAACCCCTGTCCTCAACCCAAATAAATACAATGCTTAATTTGTATTTGTCACGACCCAAAACCGTGAGCTGGACCGACACTAGGACCTAGATAAGCTTAAGGTCCCCAAGACCCATAGTAAGCCTAAACTATAAAAATCCATTAATATTATTATTTGACTGACGGAATAATAAGCCTATATTATGACATCATTCATAATATAATCAGAGTTTACATTTCTGACCCAGCCTTAGTATTAAATACTGTTCACAGCTCTGGCCCATATCCATTTAATAAAAATATATTCTCATGTAAATATTTATTTGTCATAATATGATCAAACTATTCCTATCATGTAGTCTCTAAATATTCAAAAAGAACACTCCACAATTTATTTATAACCACATGATAATTTCTTTTACATAACCAAATATTAATTAAACATCCTAACTGCGGAGTGAAATAAAATGTGCGGAAAGCCACAAATATTAACAGATAATTAATTTGGACATGTGCACATTTAAAGTTAAAGTAGGAACATTCTTGGGTTTCATGATATCACAATGGGGATTGAGGTGAACCCTGAGAAGATCATAGCAATTCTGGAGATGCAAGCACTTACTAACATTCATGATGTCCAATAGTTGAATGGTCGGATTACAGCCTTAGAGTGATTTATCTCCTGCTTGGCCAAGAGGTGCATGTCATTCTACCGAACCCTAAAACAGTTGAAAGGTTTTCAGTTGGACAAAAAATGCCAACTCGCCATAAAAAAGATTAAGGACTTCTTGTCCTCTGTTCCCCTTCTAAGTAGACCCGAAAAAGATGAACCCCTGTACTTGTATTTAGTTATTATTGAAACCTCTCTAGCATCAATTTTAATTAGAGAAGAATATGGCGAGTAATAACCCATTTACTACATTAGCAAAGTCCTCTGGGGTTTCGAGATGCGATATCCAAATATTGAAAAATTGGTGTTCACTATACTGACATCAGGGAACTGGTTTTCCCACTACTTTTAATCACACACTATAATTGTTTGAACTAACCACCTGTTGATAAAGATCTTACACCGAGTTGAAACTTCTAAAAGATCAATAGAATGGTCGATCAGATTAGGCGAGTTTGATATCAGGCATGCACCTTGTACTGCAATGAAGGCACAAGACAAACCTAATGCCAAACTACCAAATCATAACTATAGTACTTAGCAGTTGCACACAGATGGACCTTAGGGAGCTCAGGGCTGTAGCAAGGATAATCCTATAGGGGCCTTAGATGGTGAAGATACAATATACCGTGGGCTTAAATTTTCAACAACTAACAATGGTGCCAAATATGAGGATTTAATCATGGGGCTTAAGCTAACCCTCGAGGTACGAAATCTAGTTCTCCATATTTTCTTAGACACATAGTTGGCAATCAACCAAATTATAGGCACATTCACTACCAAGGAGTTGAGCCTAGTCAAGTATCATTCTCTAGCCTTGTCTCTCTTACACAAGAGGGTTGTATATGGAAGATGACCCAAATCGAATGGGCGAACAATAAAGAAGCAGATTCCATAGCCAAAGCTACAGCATGAGAAGAAAATTTATTGAGAGAAGTGATGACTAAGCATCAAACTTGTCCAAGTTATGAGTTAAGTGATGTCTTTATATACAAACTTGACTGTAATTAAATGAATCCAATCATTGATTTTTTACAAAATGATGTTCGGCCTAATGATAGATAAGAGGCAATCAAACTTTGTAGGAAAGCAACGAATAATGCAATGGAAAATGAGGAGCTCTATAGGGGGTCAAAATCACACCCCTGGGCAAAGTGTGTAACTGAAGAAGAAGGCGATTATATCATAAGGGAAACCCATGAAGGTGTCTGCGGGGTCCATGAGGGGTCAGACGCTATGCTTAGGAAGATTCTGTTATTAGGATAATACTAGCCAATAATGAAGAAAGATGTTCTCCAACATGTTTGCCATTGTAATATATGCCAAAACTATGACCGGGTACCTAGGAAACCCTCCTTAGGACTACAACCTTTAGGTTTGGCTTGACTTTTTGCTTAATGCGGGATAGACATTCTAGACCTTTACCTTTAACAACGGGATAAAGAAAGTTTGTAGTAGTTGCAATTGATCACTTCTCCAAATGGGTAGAAGCCGAAGCCCTCAACACCATCATCTCAGCTCGGGTTATCAGTTTTTCAGGAACAATGTGATATTCAGGTATGGCGTGGCCCATAAGACTATTACTAATGAAAGAAAGCAATTTGATTCAGGAGCCTTTAGATTTTTTTTAAGATTGTCATATCAGACTCCATTTTACATCAGTAGCTCACCTACAAACTGATAGCCTTACTGAATTCACCAACAAAACTATCCTGCAAGGCTTAAAGAAGAGGATGGATGGAGAAAAGTCTAACTGGGCAGACAAACTAAATAGTGTATTGTGGGCCTATAGAACTACACCTCAGCAAGCAATAGGGAAAATCCCTTTCTCCTTAGTATATAGGTAAAAAATAGTGGTACCAATAGAGATAGTCCTATCTAGCAAAAGGACAAGAGAGTATAAGGAGCTTGACAACAATGAGAGCTTAAAGATCAATATAGACTTAGCAGAGTAGCTTAGAGAAGACACTACAATCCAAGCTGAAGCATACAAGCAAAGGGTGAGGAGATACTTCAACAGGCAAGTTTAGAGCAGGTAGTTCAGAGAAGGGGACAAAGTGTGGCGAAAGGCAGAGATCACTAAGGGCTCTACAAGTGTGGGTAAATTAGGGTAGAACTGGGAAGGTCATTATGAAGTCTTAAACCACCTAGGCCCAAGCACATACAAGCTAAGGAAGATTGAAGGAGCTGAGCTACCTCGAACATGGAATGCTGATAACCTAAAAAAGGCATATTGTATCTCAACCTAGTAATATGTAAAGTAGTTATTTGAATAACAATAAGACCTCAGGTTTTTTCACTTAATGTATCATGCCTTCTAAACATAAAAGGGACATGAAGCATTAAATTTTTTCCTGAAGGATCTTAGAAGTTTTCTTTGTTGATAGCTCATACATACTTAGTTCTCCCAGTTCCCTAAGCAGTCCAATTTCACTAAGTCCATAGCTCGGACATACTTAGCTCGCCAAGTGATCTATATGGTCCAATTTCACTAAGTCCATAGCTCGAACATACTTAGCTCACCAAGTGACCTAAGCAGTCCAATTTCACTAAGTTCAGAGCTCGGACATGCTTAGCTTGCCAAGTGACCTACGCGGTCTAATTTCACTAAGTCCATAGCTCGGACATACTTAGCTCGCCAAGTGACCTAAACGGTCTAATGTCACTAAGTTTATAGCTTGAACATGCTTAGCTTACGCAGTGACCTAAGCGATCCAATTTCACTAAGTCCATGGCTCGAACATACTTAGCTCACCAAGTGACCTAAGCTATCCTATTCAGTAAGTCCATAACTTGAACATGCCCAGTTCGCCAAAGTGACCTAAATGGTCCTATTCACTGTGTCCATACCTTAGACATACTTAGCTCACTAAGTGACCTAAACAGTCCTATTTACTAAGTCCATAACTCAAACATGCCCAGTTCACTAAAGTGTCCTAAATAGTTTTATTCACTAAGTTCATTGTTCGGACATACTTAGTTCACCAAGTGACCTAACCGACCCTATTCATTAAATCCATTCACTTAGATATATATAGTTCGTTGGCACAAATAGCCAAGTATAGGTAGTGATATGGCAAAGAAAGAACACTAACTTAATAAAACACTTAGAAGAAAAACATAGCACTTGAACAAAAGAAAATAACCTTTTTACTTTTCATTAAGTTAAAAGTGTTACATAAGCTATTACAAAAAGTTCCTATAATAAGTTACAAAATTAGGAGCCTATGCTACATCATCATCACACCCCTCAAAAGAAATAACATGGATATTAGCTTCTCCTTCTGGTTGAGGAGGTGAACTACCCCTGAGCGAGTTTTGTGGCACATCATCACCCCTAGCCTCTTAGCCCCCATCCTTTTTGTCAGCTCGTCAGGGTAAATATCATTCACCCAACTCCAGTCTTCTTTAGGTTGCTTCGCCTTCAGCTCAATCAAGATATTTGACCTCAAACTTAAGCACGCCTTGGCCGGATCCTCCTCCTGGGACCCTTTTTATTCCTAAAGCCTTTATAACTCCCCCTCTATCTCCTTTACTTTGCCCTCAAGCTCTTTATTTTTATCAATCAAGTCTAGTTCTCGTCCTTCAGCTTATCTATTTCAGCTTTCCAAGCAACAATCTTGACCTTATGCTGAGCCTCCTATTCTCTCATGGCAACCTCAACATCCTCCATCTGGTTCTTCTCCACCTCCATCTCGTTGTAGCTAGACTTTAACTTGGATATTCGGTCTAATTGCATACTATTGGCATTCATGGATTGGAAATAGCCTCGAATGTCCAAAGGCCTTAAGGGAATAGGAGGGGGAGTAGGCATAGGAACCCTCGCTTTGTCTTTTTTTGGGAGATTTAGTAGATGGGCTTATAGGAGGCAGCTCAGATTGGGTGACCCCTATAGGAGTTTTAGCTCCAGTTCATTGTGTAATGCCCAAAATTTCGAATCGTAAAATGATATTATTTGGTCAGGTCATGAATGGTATCACCCGAGAGAGAAATAAAATTTTATTTGGACCCGAGAATGATATTGAGCATAATTATTAATTGTCAAGTTAATTAAACTTTATGTGATTAGTCTAAATTAATTTAAGTTAAGATATAAATTTTTCATGATTAATTAAGTAATAAATCACTATGAATAATAGTTTATCGGTCTATGATCGGTCCAAAAATCAGTATTATTTCAACCCAAAATATACATGTCGTTTATTTTAATAAATATTTTTAGAGCATGTTTGTATGATTTAAGAGGGTAGAAAATATTTCATGAATATTTTTGGAGAATTTAAATAATTGGTGAATAGTAACTTTTAGTGTAGCATTATTAAAGAAAATTGAGGAATTATTTTTATGGGGTTGATTTAATAAACATATGGAGTTAAATAATAATTGGTAGAGAATTCATTAGTGAATATTTTGGACCTTTGGATGGGAATACCTAAGACTCAATCATAGCCCTCCATTTGACATAAAATTTGAGGTAGCAAAATTGGACTTGATAACTTCAAGTCAACTAACACTTTTCCATATTCTTCTTCTTCTTCCTCCTCCTTGTGCGCCAATTCTCTCTCCCTTCTCCACCATTTTTCTTTCAACTTCTTTACTACCACACTACACAAAACTAATCAAATTAAACCAAAGCTTAGTAATAAAACTTGGAGAATTAAGTTAAATAATTGGTATTTGGTGATTAGAATAAAAGAAATTGGAGTTTGATACAAAGACAAGTTAGGAGTTTTGATTCTAAGGTTTTAATTAAGAAGTTCATAGCATATATATGTTAGATATGCTTTAAAGCATGCTCCATCTCTTTCTTTTGTTATGTCTTGATTTTAATGTGTTATTTTGCTACTTCGAAGAATTTGAAGAACCTTCCTCCAAAGCTAAGGGCAAGGCTAAGGAGTAGAGTTTTTAAGCTTCTTTGAGCTTGATTTAATAGGTTAGTGTTCATAAACATTAATTCTTCTTTCAATTTCATGTTTTATGAATTTTTACAACTTTGTGATATTTTGGATTTTGTGTATGACTTGTTTTGATATTTGTATTTTGAATGTTTTAATGTGTTCTTGGATGCTTTTTGGCTATGTTTAATTGTTCAATTGGAAAAGAAAACTTTTCCCTCTTCAATTGCTAAGAGTGGCCGAACCACCATGAGTGAAGGGGAGAGGGCATTCTTTGTCATTTTATGATTTTAACTCTTTAAAATTATATTTATGATGGGTTTTATTAATGGGAAAAGCAATTGGTACAAAACTTTTGTTGGATGATTTCATTTAAAACTTAAAGAAGGATTAAATAGTGTAAAAAAGAGTTTTATGTTTAAATGATTATAAACAAAGGTTTTAATAGTTTTATCAAGTGTTTTTTACTTGGAAATTATGATTATTTGAAGAGAAAAATATATCTTCCTAAATCATCCAAGAGAGCTGCATCTCACATAAAGAAAGGGGCTTGAGTTTTATTTATTTACTCTGCTTGTTTATGCTCTTTAAATGATGATTGATAAGTATGTGTTAAGTGGGAAATTGTTATCAATTATTTTTATTTTTCCTTGATTTTTCATGAACTTAAAGAAACCTTAAGTTATGAAAAAATGAGCTTTGAGACAAAATGTTTTTGAGTTAAGGCTTTTAAAATTCTTTGAGTTCTTGAAATTTTGTTAAGTATGTATTTTGGGAATGCAAGCTTTGATTTGTATAAGTATGAAAAATTGTAAAATTTTCCTAATTTGTAAGTCTATAAGAATATGGGAACAAGATATTTAAGTTATGTAAAAATGAGTTTTATGACTAATGATATAAAGTAAAGGTTTGGAATGATTTTTTCTAAGTAAGATGAGGTTGAAAATATGGTAAATTGAAGAATAAAAACTTCCTCCCTTTGTGAAGCTAAAAAGGCCGAACCACCATAAGATGGTAAGGCTTAATTTCATAAATTTTAAGTTAAGTCCTTTTATGTTATATTTAAGTATATATTTTGAAAATATAAGTTTTGATATCATAAGTATGAAAGTGGTGAATTATGCAAGTTGTAAGTTTATGAGAATATGAGAAGAAGGTATTTAAATTATGATATGTTTTGTGATGAAATGAGCTATAAGAAATTTATGAATTAAGAGGAAAGAACATATTTTTGGGCTCTTTTATGCTTGGTTTGAAAATGTCATATGATATAATTTAACATGTAAGATGAGCATGCATGACTTTGATACCATTATATTATTAAGCTATGATCATATGCTAGGCTCTAGATGCCTTATGTTCAGGCGGACACGCTTCATATGTATAAATAGGCTCTTGAAGCCTTTATGAACAAGTTGGTGACCTATGGCTATTATAAATATGTTATGGAATCTTCTCTGCTTCACTCTCTTTTAAGTATATGTGAGCCCATATGCAAGTATTTTAAGGAACTTAAATAATAAATTTCATTACGTAATCTTGATTTGAAAATAATTGAGTTCATGGGTAAGAGATTTTTATAATATGCTAAAGTGAAATTTGGTTTTTAAAATGAGTTTATGGTATGACAAATGATAATTAAGTTTGCTTTTGAGTATTTATTAAGTTTAAGCATATGTTTTTGAAGGGTATTCATAAGCTTAATTTACTATGATTTTATGAATATTGTAAGGAATATAAATTTTATTTTTATAATAAAAATAATATTGCTTATATTTAATTGAAAGTAAGGTAACACACTTTTAAAAAAGGGTATTTTATATGGTTGATACATTATTATTTTATGAATATATTTTCCTTGTGATCTATATTTTAAGGCATGTTGCTTATGCAACATTGGTTTAGATGTTTATGAGCACCATTGAGTTATATATTTAGCGGATTGGTTTTTATCACCCGCAAGTTGAGGAAAGTGGGTGCTGCTTGAAGATCTAGAGGGTAGCATCAGAATCGAAGAGACTTCTTTTGGATAGTCATTTTTCTTAAGTAAGCTTGTATTTATAACTAATGGCATGTAAAAGAAATATATATTTGGAGGGATTAATTATAAAGTGTAACGAAAATTATGTAAGGTTGTTGTATATTATGGTTAATCATGAGATTATGAAATTAGTTTTGAATATAATTAATGAATAGGTATATGAAAAGTTTTCTAAGTTAGATGTGTATGATTGGAATTATAAGATTTAATATATTTTTAATATCATTAATTTGATAATATTATGATGAACTAGTGTAATTGAATGGTTTTTTGAGGATTTTAGAAGTGTTGTTGATGTTATGTGATTTATTGGCATCTGATGGGGTTTGGAGGTCCAAATTGGAAGTGTTATGTTTTTATTTGTTTTGGCAAGCTCAAATTTTTGGGGAAATTCTTGCAGTTTTTGTATGGGAATTTTCTAAAGCCTTTTTTTATAAAGTTACTTGCTAATCATATGAATACTTAGCTACTCCTAATTTATAATATGATCTATATGTAAGTTAAGATGAGGCTTCCGGCACCGAATATGGTGCTTGCTATCTAATCCTGTGGGACCAGGCGGTGGGTGTTACAGATTGAGTATCAGGCACCACTGAAGGCACCTCTTTGCCCAAACCTTCTGCGACAGCTTTCTTGCTTATGGCTTCAGCAACCTTAGCCATCTTAGAACTCTTACACTTCTTGGGGGCCATTTTTGTGCTGAAATAAGAAAGGAAAAGTAAGAAATGTTAGTGTAAAGAACCATAGCAAGGCTTACTAAAGATAAATGTATTGGGTCTCATGGGTTCGCTAAAGGAACAAATCATATAGCCCTCATCTATCACCTGTCTCAAGTTCATAGAACCAAGCAACCTAGCCTTTATCAACTTTGCACAAGTTAGGTCATAAGGGCTGATGAAGCAGGTAGATGATGAAGGATCCTCTGAGCCCTCCAAGGTGATTGACAATAAAACAATTAGATTTCCAATTCTTCAAAAAGGAAATCTTAGACTTTTTAGCTAAAAAATTATAGTTGTTTTTCACCTGGAGAAAATAATGGTTCTCATTTAGACGAACAGTGAAGTGGTATAGCTCAAAGATCGTCCTAACCGTCACGTTACGCCTATCTTGGCGAGCCAATTCTATTATGCCGCGCAAGATCTTGAAACCATTGGGATGCAACTGGCCGATGGTGATGTGGTACTCGTTGAAAAATGACTTGGTGATGTGGTACTCGTTGAAAAATGACTTAAGTGGCTCGTATAAAGGAAACCAAACTCCAGATTGGAAGCTCTCCTCATACATTATAATAGAATCTTCATCCAACGGCTCGATCACTCTCATACCCTCCAAAGGTCAGACCAATTTGTACTCAGGTGAAAGGTTGTTTATAAAACATACATCTAGTAGCTAGCCTTTGTCAATATCGGAAGGTAAGTTGGTGATCCTAACATTCTCCTTTTTGCCTTTGGCCTTCCCCACCCCGAAATTCACATCCTTAGTATGTTCATCATCGGATTGCTCATGTAATACTTGGACGTCCTCACCACTAGAGGAACCCATGACCCCAACTAACAAAATAAAGAAAGAAAGAAAAGGGCAAATGGAACTTACTTGAAAGAGTTAGAGAGAGAGAAACCTAGCGAGAGAAGTTCTAGAATTCAAGAATTGGAAATGTAGCAAATGAAGTGAGAAATAGACATTACATAAGCCAAGCGAGGCATCGAAGAGTCACCCCATTTAATGAAACAACTCTTCAAGTACTCTCCACCCAGACCAATGCCTTGTTCTCCACAAAATAAAACTATCGGGAAATAAAAAGCCTTCGTAACAAGCAACACAATTAAAGATTGCCAAATAATATGATTATTAAAAACACAACATATGTAATAAAATAAACAGACAGTAAAGATACATAAACACTACATTTGGACATAAAATGACCAAATAACTAATGGAGGACTACTGTTAACATGCAATAATAAAATGTATTAAAATAATAATATTAGAATTCTAGATAAACTCTATCTAATAAGATAATTTTGGATTTGTGATCCTCATCCTAACCTGATTATTTTAAATCTAGTATATATACTCCAAATTTTTTCCGATGACGGATTAACTTACAATTAACTACACCTCAAATTCTGAGAGCATAACAGAACTCTTAAATCTTTTTTTTTTATGAAAATAAAAATATGAAAACTTAAATATAAATCAATAAAATTTAAAAATAAAATGTATAATAGACAATATATGATATTTCAAAATTTCAAGGTTATTTTTTTCACTTTTTCATAACAACAATAATATTTATAATATTATTATATGCAATAACGTGGATATTATTATTAATAAGATAAACATCAAGCAAATTAAAAAAATGTAATATCAATCCCACAACAAAGTGCGAGTAAATTAGTTAGCTTGTGATATCTCTATGAAGCACGCACACATGCAGTAATACCATATAGGCTTGTGTGCCATGGACCATATTGAATGTGTATTTTTATATATTGAAATATATAGGATATTGGATATTGGATATTTTAGATTGTGTATATCATATGAAGCTTTTGTAATTGGATGTAATTTGTTTATGATGTGCTGTAGAGTTAGAATGATGTGAATTACCCAAGGATGAGAGCATGGGTATGGTGAAAATATTGCCAGTGGAATGGTGTCCCATGTGTACTCTATGTTTCAATACATTGATGCTAAAAGAAAAAGAAAAGAAAAATAACAGCAAAGAAAGGGAAAGCAAACAAAAGAGAATTAAATAAATTGGATCCGTCAAGCTCGAATGAGGGTGAGCTTTCTGAGTGCACTTGATACAAGGATCATGAATTTATCTTTCTAGAAATTATTTTAAAGCATGCTTTGGGAGTGAGCATGGTCCTTATTTATAATGCGTGACTCCACGGACAAATATCCATTGTTTGATTACTTGAATTATTGTGACCTATTTGATAAATTTGAAATTCATGCTTGCATGTCAATTCATAATTAGTCGGAGGGTTATCGATTGCATAATATGATTATCATACATGTGATTGTGTGGGGGAAAGGGTTTCTAACCCTACTCATTGAGTTTGATGCTCATCCCTGCCTCTTTATTTTTTTTCTAAATAATGTGAGGAAAGCGGAACTTTAAGGATACAACTAACTTGATGTAAAGATAAAAGAAAAAAAACTAACTTATAAATAATGCATGTAAATGTAGCGATGGTAATTTATAAAGTTCCCCAATTGTATTCTAAATAGGTTGTAATTGAATAATATGGATATATGTATTAATTATATAAATTGTATTTTTGATACGTCTATGGACTATCAAATTGGAATTTGATTATGGGAATATGATTATTGGGTCTGACGCCATGATTGTGAACGCAATATAGGCTTAATTGATTTAAGCTTAGTACGGACTTAAGAGACCTTAAGCCTATTCAGGATCTAGTACTGGTCCGACCCTTGAAAACAAGTCGTGACCTATATAGCTCGTGAGCAGTACTCTAATTAGGAAATAGAGTTTTACACTAAGTAGAAATATACATCTCTACACTATTTAGGAATATAGACTTCTAGTTTATTTAACACGTCCACTAATTTTATAATAATCAATAAAAAAATTTTATTATTAAAAAATAATTCAATCGATATATTTTTTAAAAAATTATAAGCACAAATAATAATAATAATCAGTGCATTAAAACTTGCCTTTTATTTTATTGTTTTAATTTATAATTTCACAGATATAGAAATATGAAAAAATATAATGAATAAGATTTATTTGACAAAATCAAAGAAAAATATATAGTATATAATTTTATTAATATCATATTTATTAATATATATGATATAAAATATTAATATTTATCATTTAAATAGTATTTGATTTATTATTAAATTTTTACCTTTGTCAAAAATTAGGATAAATATTTTGCATTTGTTTAAACATATATATTAATATAAATATAGTTATATATAATATTAGATATAATATTTACTTATGTATGTATAGATAATGTTCTGTTTAATAAATTTAATTAAAGTAATTTTGTCACTACACAATTAATTTACTAAATTAAAAAATATAACTATAATTTTTTAATAATAATTATTTTATTTTATTAGCAAATAGAATTTAGATTTAGATAAAAAAATAGATATAATCAATCTAATTAAATTACCTTTAATTTTTTGACCGTTAAAAATTGAAAAATCTTAAAGCAAATTTTGTTAATCTATAGACTTAGTAGGTATATTTGTATCGATTCTAATGTTCCCTTCCATATTCCCCTTTAATACATATTATAGATAAGATCGTAACAAATGATTGGTAGGAATATAATGTAAGATAACGAATTTAATGTTAAACTTATCGAACATCACTCTGTAAAACAATTAACATCATTCTTTTTATCATAATTAAAATCATGGGATTCTATTTTTTTGATTTCTGTTGTTTTTTTGGAATTTGATTGTAACCAATTGGTAGAACTGTATGCTTTTTGCATGGTTTTTTTCTATCATAATTGTTCTTGTTTGGATCATTCTTATATCTTGAATTGTAATCTTGTTCATATGGATCAGTCATTCGCATCATTATCTATAATAGAAGCAGAAGAACAAAAGTTTATTGAAGGAATTTATTATACGAAATACCATGACCTCCTATGATTGTTGTCTTGTTACTTTTCTCACAACAAATAATATAAGCAGAGCAAGTTCTCTAGCTCCAGAACAGTATGCACATTTTTACTTGTAGAAAACTAGATTAATTTCCAAGCATACTGAACAATAAAATTTTATATTTAAATCATTCAACTTTCTATTTGAAAAAATGGAAAATAGTTTTTCAATTCCAATACTTAACTAAGATTTGGATAACAACTTTAAGTTGATTTCCACTGTTTTTATTTATGACAATGTTCCCTATTTTTTGCAAAATGACATTTTCATAATTAAAATTACAATATCTATAAATAATGTTTTTTCAATATTTTCATGGAAAAAAATAAAAACACTTAAATAACATAAGAAATTATATTATGCTTTAGTATATAATTATAATACCCTGAAATTTTTATTTCAAAACATTCCCATTTAAATTTAAATTGTAAATTATTAGCCAATAATATTACGCCACGTAATATTATGGGGATCGAAAATCATTTTGGTTCGCCCGAAAATTTATTGAATA
>CANUEX010194002.1:0-24953 GCA_948099535.1 Jatropha multifida | reverse complement strand
TTGAGTTGAATAAAATAAGGCCTTGTGATAGTTTGAATCATTAAAAATAAAATGGGCCAACTTGTAGAATATTTTCATGTAATTATGGTGTTGAAATCAGAGATTAGGCTTACTACGGGCCTCGGGGGCCTTAAGCTTACCCAGGTCCTAGTGCCGGTCTGGCCCACGGTTTTGGGTCATGACATATTAACACAAACTTTTTCACTTATATAAATATATTAAGTTAATCTAAACTCAAAATCAAGTGTGAACTTATTTTTTATTTACAATTTAAATCTTAATTATATTTAAGGATGCTATTGTAAAAAAATGTTAAATTAATCGATTGATTTAATAGTACCTTGAAAAATATCATGCCCTGAAAATATTATTTTAGTTTGAGATAATTTAACTTTTGGAGAAGAAACAACTAAATCATTTTGCTTAACTATATTATAAAATTTTTTTAAATGAGAAAAGTGTTGATCAATAACATTCGAATAGATAAGCACATCATCAATGTAAACTATTGAAAATTCATAATAATTGTTAAAAATGTCATTGATGATATTTTGAAATTCAGAAGGAGCATTCTTCAAACCAAATGGCATAACATTCTATTCATAATGACCAAAGGGAATATTAAAATTAGTTTTGTATCTATCAGATTCATGTATTTGTATTTGCCAAAATCCTGATTTCATATCAAATTTGAAAAATATATTTGCACTATGTAACCTTTTTAACAAATCTCTTTTGTTTGGTATAGGATACCTAATCCATTGCAATACTTTATTTAAAGGTTTATAATTTATAATTAACCTGGGTGCTCTTCTTTCTATTTCTGCTGCGTTTTGGACATAGAAAGCTGAATAGCTCCAAGTGGACTTGGATTTTTTAATTAATCCTTTATCTAATAGATCGTTTATCTCTTTGTAATAATATTCTTGTAATTGTTTATTCATTTATATTGCTCTAGATCTAGTTGGAATATTTTTCTCATCAAAATCCTTTATATAAGGTAAATGAACTATATGTTATTTTCTAGACCAAAAGGCATTAGGAATATTTGAACATACTTCTTTATTTAATAGTTCTTCAAAATTTTTAATTTTCTACTATATGTGAGCTTGCTGTAATTAATTTTCAATTCTAATATTGTTAATTTCATGTTTAAGATAGCTAATATGTTTCTGTTTTTATTCAATAAGATTTATTTCCTTATATACAGAAATGTCTTGTATAGTACTTAGATCTTTTTGTCTAATTGGTTGCATAAATTTAAAATATATTTGACCGTTTAAGATACTTATTTTTAATCCTTCATTATCTACCTTAAAAGAATAAATAGTAGCTAAAAAAGATGTTCCTAGTATAACTCCCGTAGTGAGATTCTTAACCAAAATAAAGGGTGTCTTAAAGTAAAAACCGTCACTATAGATTTTTGCTTTTGTTAACTTATATTCTACTATTAACTTATTACCATTAGCTGTATACAATCTTTCTTTAGTTTTTTCATAATATATTGTTGAAATTAAACCTTCTTGCAAGCAATTTTGGTCTGCACCAGAATCAACTAATGCAGTTGTAATTAAATGAAAATCATTATTAATTACTATTGTAAGTAATTCTATCCATTTCTAGAAGCTTACTCTAGAGATTGCATTGATAAACTCATCGTAGGATAATGTTTCAGCTAAATTATTAATCTTTTTAGATCTATCTTCATATTGTATATCTAGGGGTGTAGGCCTAGGATAAAAATTTTTAATTTTTGGTAATGGTGCATTATGAATCTTTTGGATCATAAAATTTTTAGTAAATTGTTCTTTTAACTGACTAATATTTGTATCTGATTCTTCTTCTTCTTTAAACTATTTTTCTTTACTCAATACCTTAATACTAGAATAAGATAAAATATTTAAATTATTTAACCTATTTTGTATTTTTTTCTAACATGTCTTCTGTTTATCTAACTTAATTACTTGCTCTGCAGGTATCTCATGGGGTTTGAATATTGGTATTTTTGATTTAGTAATCGACAAAGGTCTCTATATAGGGGAAGTATAAGATACTGGAGTTTGAGTTTCTAATTTATCTAATTATGACGCTATAATATTAAGTTTTTGGTTCGTGTAGTTATTTTGAAATTGAACATTTTTAGTGTCTTTTAATATAAGATTTTTCTTATCGTCGTCTACTGTATTTATCATCTTAAAAGGAGAACCTATAACTATTTGATGTTGATGACCAAATTTAATTTCTTCTATAGGAGGATGAATGGATGCAACAACATCATTAGATGTAGTTATCCATTCTTTAGTTACCTTTTGATTAGTTAGCACTTCCTGAAAAAAATATTCTATATTATTCTCAATAGAATAAATAGAAAACCATTGGAAGAAAGGAATATTAATTTTGTACTGATTGATGTAACCATAATATATCTCTCTAATCTAATCTCTCTTTTCTTTCAGATAATTTTCAGAACCAACGACACTTATCTAAATTATAATCAATAGTTATTTCTTTCTTAAGAAATTTTTTATTAATTGAGAATTCACTTTCACTAATAACATTTAATTGAGATGTATGTTCCATTGCAGATCTTGTAGGAGACAAAGATCTGGCAGGAGAAAAGGGTAAAGAATTAATCGTTTGTTCTACTTCTTAATATATGGGTCTGGGTATAGACCTATTAAAATCTGCACTTTGTAATTGAATATTTGGCATTCGGATAGATGTAGATAATCTAGTGTTATCATAATTAAATAATTACCTAATGAAATTTTCTAAAGGAAGGAATTGAATATGAATACTTCCATCGGTATCTTCTGTAATGCTAGAGGAAGTAGACACATTCTCAACGGATAGTGGTTGATTAATTTCTTGAAGGTTCCATGAATTTCCTTGGGTTAATTTGTGCTACTTTAATCTTTTAGGGGTATGTACTTTTGTGTGTTGAGTATTAGCTTCAAAGATAATTGTTTCATTCCTAGTCAAAGTGTGTCTAGATCTAGAATCTAAGGTACTTGTCATAACTTTGTAGTAGATTCTATATATAACTACTATAGATCTAGTATTATCTGAGAAATTTATATTTTTTGATTTAATTGTTAAAAGTATCTAGAATATTTGGGTCATAAAAAGATAAAGAGAAGTTTGGATAACAATTAAAATAGATAGGACCATGCTAAATTAGATTCGATCATAGTTAAAAGAGAGTTTGAAAAATTTAAATGTCTTGCATCTCGTAAACATGCAAAAATAGGAATATTTAAACCGATTCGAAATAAAGGTTTAATTGCAACTTGAACTATGTCTATATGCAAGAATTTACATTTTTCTTTATGCTTTAAAATAGCTTGTGGAGAAAATAATTTTCATGCATATGGCTTAATGAAATAGATTGTTCGGTTTGTTTAATTGAATAGTCAGAAAGAAAATCAAAAGAAATAATTTTATAAATATTATTTATGTCATGCTTTGGGATAGACTAATTATGTAGCTGATTTTCTACATGAGCGATATTCATTTCTTGGGTATTCAAATTATTAAGGCTAGAGCTAGGGTCATTAATATTCAAAGACTTATTATTAGAAAGAAGATTTAGTAATCTACTCATTTTGCTAATTAATAATTATGATTAGAGACTATTGATTATTGGGACTTCCAAACACACGGCTGACCAACGCTTATACTGGCTGACCAACAATAATCCAATAGTTTTGTAATCACGACTACTAATAACTTAACTTGTAGATTTCTGGATCTTATTCCTAATAATTATTCTTTAAGTTTCAATAGCTTTACCTCTACCACCTATAGAAATTTGGCTCTAATACCAGAAGGGAACTGACTTGAAGTGAGGAGAGATGGAGGAAGAAATGAAAGTTTAATTTGAGTTGTGGATTAACGGTAATTGTTAAACTAATCTTAAAGGGAGAATAGAGACTGGACAAAGAGATATGATACACATAAGTAAAAATAATTATAGCAATTAATTAGAATAAAAGACATTAATGTATAAAAAATCTTATATTCTAATTAAAAAAAAGGCATTCATGTATAAAAAATTAATTTTTAAATATTATTTATTATCAATTAAAAAAAAATTTAAAAATATTAAAAATGATAATAAAAATTATTTTTACTATTAACACAAACTTTTTCACTTATATAAATATATTAAGTTAATCTAAACTCAAAATCAAATGTGAACTTGTTTTTTATTTACAATTTAAATCTTAATTATATTTCAGGATGTTATTGTAAAAAAATGTTAAAATTTAAGGTAAAATTAATATGAATGTCAAATTGAATTGAAATTGTAATAAAATTTTAAAATTCAATATGCAATTAACATATAAGTCAAAGCAAAGTTAGATTTCAAGAAAATTTAAAGATGAAAGTGAAACAATGTATTAATCCGTATCACCTATAGAAGTTAGTCTTACTTCGGCCCAAACGTCTCTGGGTCCAAAACGTAATCCAAATTTTCGAAGACCAAACTCTATTCCTTCTTTCTCCGTGTCTCTCTCCCAACCCTGACTTAGCCCTCCTTGCTCCGTGGCGGCAGAAGCCTATTCTGCATGGCAGGCTAACGCACCTCTCCACTTCACATTCGCAGGCTGCGGTATATTATATCGTGGCTCTTTCACATCCTCTCATCGGATTATATACTCTTCAATGACACTTTAAACCTCTCCGATTCGCTATAATATCTTTTCCCTTCCTTCTCCGTATATGCAATCTTTAATGGATTTGAGGAAGCTCGCAATCATCAAACCCACCTTTCTTTATCCTCCCGTTACACGCCCTTTGATCTGTTTCACATCCACAACCCAACAACGACACCAAACGCATTCTCAAGAGCCTCCGTTGCAGCCACAGACCCAAGAAAAATCTTCAAATAAGAGTTTAGCCAATTTGGTATTTTCTCTTCTCTCTAATCGTCGTTTTAATTATTCTAAATGTGAAAAACTCCTGCAGTATTTGACTCCGCAAGAGTTCGATCAATGCTTGCTTGATATTCGACCAAATGTGAATCCCCAAACCACTTTAAGATTCTTTCAATTTGCATCTAGTACCTGTAATTTTCGTTTTACAGTACGTTCTTATTGCCTTTTGATTTGGTTGCTAGTTTCTTCTGATAGTTTATCTTCTGCGAGATTGCTTCTTATTCGTTTGATTGATGGGAAGCTGCCCGTTCACTATGCCAATGAGTTTGAGAGGAGGCATATTGAGATTGCAATGACCATTGCAGATCTATATTCGGGATTTGGGCCCGTTGTTTTAGTTAAATTAGCTGATTTGATGATACACATTTATTGTACAAAATTTAAACATCTGGGTTTTGATGTGGTTTTTGATGTGTTTAGTTTATTGGCCGGTAAGGGTTTGCTTCCTTCTATGAAGACTTGCACTTTTTTGTTGAGTTCTTTAGTGAAAGGTAATGAGTTAAAAAAGAGCCATCAAGTGATCGATATGATTTGTAATGGTGGTGTCACTCCAGATGCTTACTTGTTTAGTGCCATGGTTAATGCCTTTTGCAAGGCAGGCAGACTAGAGGATGCCATTAAATTGTTTTTTAAATTAGAAAAGATGGGTACTGCTACAAATGTTGTCACATACAATAATATTATTCATGGCTTCTGCAAGAATGGCAAAGTAAATGAGGCACTTCAATTCAAAGAAAAGATGATAAAAGAGAGGCTGAACCCAAGTCTAATAACTTATAGCATTCTAATTAATGGCTTGGTAAAGTTGGAGAGATTTGATGAAGCTCACTGTGTCTTGAAGGAAATGTATGATGGAGGTTTTGCACCAAACAATGTCGTCTATAACACATTAATTGATGGGTATTGTAGAATAGGTAACATTAGGCAGGCACTGGAAGTAAGAGATAGTATGGTATCCAAGGGAATAAGTCCCAATTCAGTTACTTTTAATTCAATTGTACGAGGCCTTTGCAAGAGTAATCAAATAGAACATGCTGAATGTATTTTGGAGGAAATGCTGTCAAGAGGTTTAGTGATAAACCAGGGTACATTTAATTCAGTTATTCATGGGCTATGTTTGAAGTCTAGGTTTGATTCTGCACTACGGTTTACTAGGGAGGTGCTATTAAGAAATTTAAAGCCCAATGATGGTTCGCTGACCACACTGGTTGGTGGGCTGTGTAAGGTTGGTAAGCAATCAGAGGCAATCAAACTTTGGTTTAGTCTATTGGAGCAAGGTTTCACAGTCAATGTAGTTACTTCAAATGCTCTCATTTATGGACTTTGTAAGGCTGGTAACATACAAGAAGCTGCTAAGCTTCTCGAGGAGATACTAGCAAGGGGTTTAATATTGGACAAAATCTCATACAACACACTTATATTAGGGTATTGCAGGGAAGGAAAAGTTGAGGAATGTTTTAAAATTAAGGAAGAGATGATAAAAGGAGGAATTCAGCCAGACATACATACTGTCAATTTGCTATTGCATGGGCTTTGCAATAAAGGGAGAATAGAAGAATCTTGTGTGCTTTGGGATGAATGCAAAAGAAATGGTCATCTTCCCAATGTTTATACATATGGAGTCATGATTAATGGATACTGTAAAGCCAACAAAATTGAAGAGGCTGAAAACTTGTTCAGGGAGATGCTTGCTATGAAAATGGAGCTCAACTCTGTTGTTTACAATACACTAATCAGAGCGTACTGTAAATCTGGGAACATGATGGAAGCTTTTAGACTCCGTGATGACATGAGAAATAGAGGCATCCCTTTAACTTCTGCGACATATTCTTCTCTTATAAATGGACTTTGCAATATTGCCCTTTTAGATGATGCAACCCACCTTCTTGATGAGATGAGGAAGGAAGGCTTGTTACCAAATGTTGTCTGCTATACTGCACTTATTGCTGGTTATTGTAGGCTAGGGCAGATGGATAAAGTTGATAATGTCTTGCAGGAAATGTCTTTTCATAATATACATCCTAATAAAGTCACCTATACTATCATGATAGATGGATACTGCAAAATGGGAAATATGGAAGAAGCAACTAAGCTTGTGAATGAGATGGCTGAAAAAGGAGTTTTTCCAGATGCTGTCACTTACAATGCACTTATAAATGGGTTTTGTAAGGAAAGGAAGATAGAGGAAGCTTTTACAGTATGTGATCATATGTCCTCTAGTGGAGTATGTTTAGATGACATTACATATACGACATTGATTGAGGGGTGGCATCAGTCATCTGTAGTTAAAAATCAAGAATGATTCTGAACTGTTGGATGCTCAACTGTACATGGGTTGCTGTTGTCTCTAAAACGGTAGATATTTCATCAGTTGAATAAAATGTGAGTGGTAGCAAAATTTTTATCCTTCATGTCCTGTAGGTTGCAACTTTGATACAGTTGATTTATGTCTCTTGTTTAACCCATTTTCTTAGGAAATCTGATGGTTTGCCATGGAGAATATTCTATCATGTTCTCATTTAAACCCAATTGCTATCATTGAATTTCAGAGGTTTGTTAATTTATTTACAACATTTTCCTTTTCGTTCATTTTCTCATCATTCTTTCATATGCATGTATGTTTACATGTATTGCCCTTTATAAACTTTAGGATCTTTTGTAGTTTAACTTGATTTATTAATTTGTAGGTATGCTTTGTGCGGGATGGTCTTGGCTCACTGCATCTACGAATTTGGCTTAAGGTACTTCCAAAAACAAAAAGAAAATTATGCTTCTACCGTGCCAATTTTATATCATAATTTGCTTCTTCTGTTCAGGTTGAATTTTGTACTATCATAACAGTTGCAAGTACATCTGCTTCATTGTCTATTCTTGTTATAGATATGTGGTTCTTAAAAGCTAGGTATTTGTTCACCATGGTGGTTTTCTAGTTTGCTTCGCAAAATTCCATCGTGATTTAAATTTTGATGCCTTCTCAAATTTCTTTCTATAAATTAATATCAAAACAGATTTCCAGCTTTTATTGTTTCTTTTCTTTTATGTAGATAACCCAGGATTTCTATTTTGGGTAATTTTTAATTAAGATTGAATGAGGACAGAAACTAATTAATGGTTTTATAAAGTTAGTCGCAACAGTGATAAGGATGATGCAAAATAATTCTTATATTAAAATTGGTATGGAACAATCAGTTAGCATTTTAAAGAATGGAAAATGAGGAAGTAAGAAAAATATTAGGAATGGTAACAAAAATTAATGATATTGGTATACTTGAATGTTGCTACTTCGCGACAATTAGGTCTGCATCCAGAGGATTCTAATTATTGTGTTGTAGTGCTCCAAATTAGTTAAGTTTGCGTGACTGTTATTCAAGAAAAGAAATTTGTTGGAATGCACATGGAAGGTGCATGTATACTATCAGGGTGTTGATATTCATTGATGATATTTAGTGAACACTGCTGTTTCAGATTTGGTACTTTCATGATCCAGATAATTTTTGTGTGTATACTGGACATCTAAAACTGGAGTTCCCCACCACAATAATAGAGAAAGAAACAAAAAAAAAAAAAAAAGAAGATGGAGAGAAGAGAGAAGTACTTCCTGTCACAAGCTTTTTTATTTTCTTCTCTTTTGTCGTTTTCCTTTTAATGGTGCGGCACACAGAAAATTAGCTCACTTGTTTTAATTTATAAGACCCAATTTTTTCTTTTGCAATATTTCAGTAAAAAAGACCAAAGGCCCATTCATATAAATATGTGGCTCTTGAAAATTATGCTTTAAAAATTTATAATTTTTTAAATTTTTATCTTAATATGTATTATTTCATTTACATTTAAAAAAAAAATGAAAATGTGAAGTAAAATATAATGTTTGACCAGTCAAAAGCCTAGCAACTCCAATAATCATAATTCACATGCCACAATCTGGATTAGTTTACCAACTAAACCTAGCCTTTATGCACCACACTTAAATTAGTGAGCATATTATATCCCATACCCGTACCGTGACCCGGAATGTACCATTTTCTAGGTAACTATGACTATTTCTTTGACTACATTTCTTCATTATAAATTATTACATATACAATATTATTATGATATTTGGTTAAATTCTTCAATTAGTTTTGATCGAGTCATTTTGCTAATAATTCATGATGGTAGAGGCAGATTCTGATGCGTGGTTTTGATTCTAAACCCATTTTCCATTGCACTATTTGAAGGCCTTCTTGTCACTGTTGGAGATAATTTGTTGTCTTTCAAATCTTTATATGCCTTTCATTCCATTCTCATGGTATTCTTTTTCGGCTGTGTAGATGCCAACACGATCAGCGGGCAACTTGGAGTGTTATGATTACTTTTCAACCTTACCAAGTTATACATTTTTGCCAGTTCCTGCCAAGAATTATTGGCATTGCTGACATTATCTGGTGTATGGAACATAACAAAACATTGTTGATTTGCCTCGTGAAAGTGATTTTCGAGGATCCCAAATTCCAACAAAACTAGGCCATTCCAAATGAATAAAGAACTTGAAGAACATTGCAGGAAAGAAATTCAATATCTTTTACATAAAGGATTGATCTCAATCTAGGTCTCATTGGATTTATGCTGCATTCTGTGTTGACAGATAGGTATGTTTTTAACATGCTACAGCCTGATATAGCACACTTGAATATGTTTTGAGCCCACTGTAGAAGCTGTTTGGTGATTTTTTACTGTGGGCAGTGAAGAATGAAATCCAGTAGTTTTACCATTGTTATTTTAGTTAGTTTTTGTTGACAGTGCTAAATTTTTTCTCGTATGGCAGTTGAGGCAGCTCAGATTCAATAGGGGGATGCAACATAACCTTACATTCTTGTCTGTAGGAGTCAAATCTTAAGCTTGTTTGTATTTGGCAGAACCTTATGCTCCTCCCCAAAGTGAAACTTGATCTCTTCTATGTAATAAATTTTTCCAGTGTTACTGAATCATAATTCGATGTAGTCATATGGTAGTCATGATCATAGAAGGCAGATGCAGTTGGCCCTCGTGTTGTTTTACTGAAATTTATTTGACATCAACAAATTTACATGTTGCAAATTTGTCTTCAGTTCATGTGCGAGTAATAAATATTGCTAAAAAGCAGAAAGGCTCAGTTACCTTCCAAGTCCTGGACATGCAAGACCGCAACTTAACATGTTTAGCTACTGAAAGACTTCTGGAGTAAGCCCTAAGCCCTAATTCCCTGATTTAAAAGACTAGCACACATTTCAAGATTTGGATACAACCAAGGTAACATCCATCAGCTATTTCTATTTATTTCATGAACATGTATCGGCTATATGCCTGTGCTTCCTTGTGATTTTTGATTGTCAAGAATTTGGTAAATGCACATTTGCCAGCTGCTAGTTGGCAGTTGGATTAATTTTTCATTTCCTGGAGTTAATGTTGCACTTGGGCATGAATTAATGACCAGCACTCTTCAGATACTAATTCCTGTGCATGGTTTTATTGTTAAATTATGTTATCATGTTTGAGTTGATTAAATCTATCAGTTATATGTATGTCGATGAATGCTAATGCTTGTCATCATTTTGTGTTTTGTGTTCGGTTCATTTGTTGTACGTAAATATGTTTGCTAGTTTAAATGTTGCATGAACCATTAGATTGAGCTACTGAAGGATCAAGTTCTGTCTAGTTTTGACATAAAATTTAGTGTCCGTGCTGCCTAGCACGTTACATACATGCAAGTGGGTTCTTTGCCCACCGTTTTCTCATTTAAGAGGAAACTCACTTCAACTCTTTTTTAATGGGCCAGTGGAAGCTAGTTGAAATTTATGGAAATATAACATTAGAGTTGAAGGTGGCTATTTGACATCGGTTCAAAGATGGGGTCCGCCTCCAGGGTAGCAGCTAGTTCTGGCCATAAGATGGCGGATACAGTCCATGAGCCGTCACCTTGGGCACTCGGTCTTTGGTTCATGTATCCAACTCCTACTTTTTTTATGGTTGAACAGACTGTGCCAAGTACTGGGCTCCCAAATCCAAAGTTGATTTCAGCGACTGGGAACCTTCGCCCTGATGATAAGACGAGAGCTGGACCACCCCGGCCTAACACAATATTTGATATCATCAGTCCAGGGCGGTGACACTCAATCCAATCAATCAAATCCAAGAAATGCTCGTCATTGGTAACCTGTGATATGGCATCATGAATATTGGTAGCAATATCTGATATGGACCCTTGCGAGAGTTGTGCAATGCTTGCCTCTGCAACAGCTAAGGACAACACATTACCAATGTAATTTGACATTGAGTTCTGTTCTGGGCAAATTCGGCCACGTCCATCGACCAACCATCCCATCTTGCACCTCTCATGCTTTTTATCAATTGTTGCAACCATAGTTTTCCACACATAGGCTGAGAATGCCTCAATTTTTGTTCTCTTGTTGCCATTTGAACAAGCTATGTGTTGCAGTTTATTGATGCTAGAGACGTCAATATGGTAAAGGCGCTTAAGCAAGATGTTGGTAGCTGGCATGTTTACTATATCATCTAGGGTACACTTGACAAAAGTTCGATCCAAGGAAGGGTGATAAGTAGGAGGGTAACGTGGATATATATTTCTCCGGTGATCAGGCGTGCAAGATAATGGCTTTTTTAGAGCAATTTCAGACCATGAGAGAAGGAATTTACCAAAGGCACTTGCATCCCCAAGTGCATGATCAAAGGTGAATGTAATTGAGATGCCACCGCAAGTGTAATTTGTAACTTGAACTTGTAATGGAAAATCTGGATTGATAGAGACTAGCTTACCCTCCAAAGAAAGATTGAGATTGTAAAGGTCTAGTTTCTGCAATGGAATATTGGCATGACCTTGAGCAACTAGGGCACCATTGTTGTCACAAATGATCTCAGGCTCACTAGTCAGTGGATTTTGAACAATTCGACCAGCGAATGGATAGTAGTGACTCAGAGTTTCAGCAAGGGACTTCTTCAGAGATTCAATGATGGAGGTAAAGCTAACGGTTTGAGGGTTTTGATATAAATACAGGTATGTCACGGGAAAACGGCCGGAAAGTAGATCAAGGTTTGTTAGAGCTAGTCTTTGTGGCGTTGGCAAATGTTTGGCAGCTTTAACAATGCTTTTTTCAGTGAGGTATACTTCAAAACTTCCTTGCTCTGTAATCTCAACCTCCATTTCAACGTAGAAACTCTAAGCCTGCCTAGTAAAAGTGGGAAGGTGTTGCTTTTTACAGTAATGACTTTGGAGTCACACCATCCACGTTCTTATATAGGCAATATGTTTATCACTGTGAAAAGGGTTGATTTTAAACAGGTAGAATTTGAGTTTGAATAGCTCGAGTAATGAATCGAGTAAAGTTCTGAGTACGAATTTAGTGCTATTTGCATATAAAAGTTACATTAACCAAATATCAAATTAATATTTTACATATAAAAATTGAAAATTCTTAAAATTAGTGCTATTTGTATGAAAAAATATATAATTTTATGAAAATTTACAAATTCAAAGTACGAATCACGGTGGATATTCATAAAGTTTGAGATGTTGCAAAATTAAAATTAAAATAAAATTGAAATTGAAAATTTGAGTGGTAAATTTATGTATTTATTATTATTTTTTTTAGCAAATCAAAACTTAATAAATAACATGATAAGATCATAACGCCAGCCTGTCAATTTAGCAATTATGGAAATTCTGAAATACTGATTTATGGAGATGATTCCCACTTCAGCTGACTATGTATGTATGTATATATCTATGAGCATCGCCACTTACTGAAAAATGAGTTGGTCAATCAGCTCAGCAAGTCACCACAGTGATCAATTTTGGCAGGCAACATCATTATCGATGACGTCATTCCAAAACCCTAAAACCCATCAAAGTGGTGCAATTCTTCTTTTTCTGTAATCAAATAATTGTTGGAAGCAGGAACATTTATCTGTGATGGAGCCTAGTGGATATAGACCTAGTGGCCATAGAAAGGTAATTGCCGATGAGATGGCCAATTTATTGATTGCTTTGTTTGTAATTTAGTGTCACTCTTGTCGTGTAAATATAATATTCATATTCATGGAAATGCCATCCAAATGGCAATCTGTACTAGAAATTCATCAACCAAGGCATTTAACAAATTATCTTTGATAAACACTTCATCTCTCAAAAAGTATACACAGTATAAATGTAAACAACGGAATCAAAGGTAGCTCGATCAATGGCAGATCCAAACCATCCATTGGCACAAATCTTAAGAACACCCAGAAACAAACACAGGCAATAAAACACAAAGAACATCAATCAACGGCACCTTGGATTCGCGCTAAACGGACTCAGAGTGGAGCCTCTCCGATGAATTGAAGTGCAAAGAGATATGTGAGAGGTAAAAAACTGAGGGATTTGGATGAGAAAATTGTGGGCGACTCAAAGCACTCAACTGGACCCGACTCGTTTCGTTCTCCTTCTCCTCCTCCATCAAATCCGGACCCTCAATCAATGGCACCGGCCACCGCTATCTCATGGACAGGCTCCAATTTTATTTATTTTGTAGTTTGTACAGTTACAAAAATGGAGATGGAGGAGACGAAAGGAGAAGAGCGGTGATATTGGCTTTAATTTTTGTTTTATCACAGGGGTATATTTGTCTTTGTATTATTTGATTTAATAGAAATTTTCATTCAAAAGACCAATTTCCTTATTAGGTCTCTAATTAATCAATCTGCTTGAACGACAGATAATAAGAGCCATTGATATACAAAACGATATTTGCGATGATTAATTTATAATGTTTGAGGAATTTGTCTTTATTAACGTACAAGAGATAATATTTTATTTTTGTTTATGGAAAGAAAGTTGATTATTATTATTGGCCTAATGTATAAATTCATTCTTATATTTTATGTAAAAAATTTTTTGTGGCGTTTTAACTTTTATTTTGACATCTCGAACACTTTAGTTTATAAAATTGTATTAATTAAATACTTTAATTTGTAAAAATTATTCCACTAAATACTTAAACTTCTAAAATTAAATCAATTAAATATTTATTAGAAGAAAAATATAAAAATTATTATTTTAAAAATTATACCGATCATATATTAAGTGAATATCTCTCATTTAAATACTAAAAACAAAAAAAAATATTAATATTGATATAAAAAAAGATATAATACTAATAAAATTTATAATTTTAAAAGCATAAGTCGCAAAACTCATATTGTTAGGATGTTTTTTCGGTAGAGTATGAGAATATAGTTATGCATTTTGATATATTATTATTGGGGAGCAACTTTTTGGAGAGGCCACTTTAATCACAACCGTCAAAAGTAGTCATCATTATCCATTATGATATTAATATTCCTATTACATGGGAGATTTTCTCAAAAAACTCAATTAGGTTTAAACTCAATTTTTAGTCAATTTAACAAAAAATTTCTAATTTACTTTTCAATTAGGCAAATTAAAATATAAATTGGACTTGTTTAAATAATAAAAAAATTATTTGAATATGTATATAATTCACATGAAATAAATGGTAAAACACATTGAATTAAACAAACAATTGCAAGGTTAAAATTTGATTTGTAAAGAAGCACTTCTTTTTTTTTGTAAAAAAAAATCACACTATGAGAAAACTATATGTAAATATGAGATATATATTAATATGTTTTATATTTTTGTATAGTTAGTCTAATAATAAATCACTTATATAAATAATAAAAAAATAGAACTTTTATTTGAAGTATCTAATCGAGTTAACATAGCATAATGATTATGCCATAGGTGATCACTTACTCTATTTGGGCCACTATTTGACTCTATAGTCGTTCTCTACAAATCCGATCTGATCACTTTATATTTGTAGTTCTTTCTACATAACTATCCAAATAACAAACGACGCTAGACAAAATAACCATAATTGTAATGTTCTGATTTTTGGAATTATGAATAATAGCTTACTGGATTTGCTAATTAGCACCAAATTAGAACATTAGTATGATTTTCAATCTGAATAAGTTATTTTCATAATTATTGAGTCTTGATTGTGATTCATGCATTGCACATTATTAATATGTCCGTTCATGCATTATATGATTTTAGATTTGCAAATTGTGAAGTTGTACTTTAGGAAGTCTAACTGTGAAATTTAATATGATAAAGTTCTAATTGCACCATATTAGTTGAATTGGATTTGAAGATGATGTTAATGTGATTTTAGAATATTTTTCCTAAATTAATATGATTTTTCCTATTTATAGGGTATTTAAATTGTTAAATTGATATTTTAAAATAACTAATGGTATTCACAAATAATTACTTGTATTTATTATTAACTACTAGAATTTAATAATCAAATGTAATTCATTAATATTTGTTGAAAGTTATTTTAATTATTAGTATTTATTAAAATTATTTATCAAACATGAGTTCTTGAGATTTTATATATAATTGGCTTTGGAAATAAAAGCAATTAATTAATTGTTGGCTTTTACAATAGGTAGGTGCCACTTATAGGGAATAAGAAAAAAAAAATATTAACATATTAAAAACCTAAAGAGGCTGCAGCCTCTTATTAATCAAAAGGAGGGGCCACCACAGTCAAAACATATAGAGAAAAGAAAAACAAAAAAATAGGCATAGAGAGCTTTTTCCTTCTACCTCCTTGATTTCTAACACAAAGCTTGAGATTTAACAACAAAAAGAGTGAATTAGAGTTGAGATTAGTGAGTTGTTCATGTGATTTCGGTGCAATTAAGCTGTATTCGCAAAAAGGCTTCGGTAAACAAATGTAGATTTTCATTTCACAATCTGTAAATCGTATTTCGAATCTAAATATATATTTAGAATCAGTATAATTAGGAGATTTCTATTCTCTAATTGTTGCTTTGTGTTCGTTTCGTTTGTGATTTCATGCCTGTAGAGAAAGGTGAACCTTCTAAAGGTGATAAGGGCAAAGGGAAGGATTGATCTTCGAATTGAGCTTACTGTTGTGCGTTTGGAGGTTTGTACTCCTCAATTATTTGCTTAATTTAATGCTTGATTGATGTTGATTTGGTTGATGTTATGAGAAAACTTGAGATTTTTTTCTTTATTTTTGCTATAATTACTGGAATTGAGTTGATAATATTGCAATTGAGTAGGTAGGGTGCTATGAAGTGAAGGATGTAAAAAAAAAATGAAATCTAGTTATATGAACATAAAGAGGCATATTTGTTTTGGTTGTATTAAGAGTATTTTGTTAACTTTTGACCAATTGTTCTATTTAAGATGTTGTGATGCTATCATGATGTGATCTTGAATGTGAGTTGATTGGTAGAAATATGAGCATGATTTGAAGATCATGTGGCTCGTGTGTTGGTGAGGCCGAATGTTCGTGTATGAGTGCTATTAAATGACTTTTTGCTAGTTGGAACGAGATGGTTGATTAAATTTGTGTTGTCAAAGGGGTTTGTAATGAAAGAGTGTTGCTTGATATGAATTTAAAATGCTTTTAAAAATTTGAGAATTACACTTGGGCAAGCTTAGGCCCAAAGGAAGCTAAATCAGTAATGCAAAAAAACACTTCTGGGAATTTGAGAATTTTGCTTGGGCAAGCTTAGCACCCAAAGGAAGCTAACCCAGTAGTACAGAAAATGATTCTGAGAATTTGAAAATTATGCTTGGGCAAGCTTAGTGCCCAGAGGAAGCTAAACTAGTAGAGCAAAAAAATGCTTCTAAGAATTTGAGAATTAAGCTTGGGCAAGCGTAACCTAGGCTAGTACTAATTGATGATTTCTTAACTCCTTGCATGTCTATATGCTAAGATATGATGTTATATGTCACATTAATCAATTATTTATGCATGAATTGAGTATGTAAGAATATGAATTGAGAATTTATGACTAAATGTCACTTTAACATATTATTGAATGTACCTATGTGCAGTTGAGTATTAGTAATAAATGCATGCATGAACCAACCTAGAAAAGCATGGATGTACCCTAGAGAATTAGGACTGGTCGAACCATGTTCCCTAGGGCATACCTTTGATTGTTTTATTCCATGACCTTTATGAGCTAAACATATAGTAGATTAGGTTACTAGCTTGTGTGATGTAGTATGTGGTTAAATGATGTCTTGAGATTGTTTACACATGATGGGTAATGCTAACTTTGTGAACGCTTATAAGACTCGAGTACTACATGAATGTATTCATGTATGGGTAATAATGCAATTGGTAATATGCTTTGGAAAATTAAATGCTATGCATCAGGTAGACCTGTTTACTTAACTCTCTATTTGATGATGATTAACAATGGGATATTATTGAGTTGAATTCAAATGTGAAGCTCTAGTTGTTTATCTAATTGAAATGAGACTGATAGTTATATACTTGTATGAGCATGTATAATTGGATTTAATGAGGCTTGTGAGCTTCTATAAATCGTACGCAGGATATAATCAGGTATGCTTAATTTTTTGAATTTTGTTTGATGTTGAATAATATGGTTTATTTGGAAATGAAAATAAATTGAATGAGTTAAAATGAAACTATTGGGCTCTTACTGTGATCTTGGTTGAGTAGTTGCTAGGATATGGTTATCTATTTCTGAAAATAAAGCATGCTATGAAATTGGATTTGGATTGTGCTATGATCATATGATAGACACGTGTGTGTCTTCAGGATGATTGGACACACTCTACTGACTTTATATCTGAAGAATTTTAATCTACTGTTTGAAAAGCTAACTAGCCAGTATTAGTCCAACTGTTATCAGATACTGTTTTGTTACCTATTCTGCTTCTATTTCTTACGAGTCACTGTTAAGGCCCAAACTATTTGGATTAATTAACAAGATATTGTTAATACGAATGTAATGTCTAAGTACTTGTAATATATGTTACCTACAATTTGATGACATATAATACACTATTTTGCAATTTAATATTGGATTTTAATATAGGTTTTCTGGGAAGTTTCTTATATTAATATTATTATATGCTTACACATAGAAAATTACCATGTGAATCCTATACTGCTATTGTTGTGCTATAAGTTGCCTTAATTGACATATATATGAGATTTCTTGTGCAGCAAGTTACCATGTTATGTTTGATGTTAGTATCTTGGAGTTCAAGTAAATGTGGTTATGACTTGTATTGAGTATGAACTTGGTGGTATGCATTGTAAAGGTGAAATGTTAATATATATGTTATTTGGATGTGATTAGTATGGTTTCAATGGACCATACTTGTTTGTTAAGTGTTTTCATATAATTATTGAGTACCACTTGTAAAACTCACGTCTTTTATTGGTCCATTAAGTGGGAAAATGTTAAACCCATGTCTTGGAGTTCAAGTAAATGTGGTTATGACTTGTATTGAGTATGAACTTGGTGGTATGCATTATAAAGGTGAAATATTAATATATATGTTATTTGGATGTGATTAGTATGGTTTTAATGGACCATACTTGTTTGTTAAGTATTTTCATATAATTGTTGAGTACCACTTGCAAAACTCATGTCTTTTATTGGTCCATTAAGTGGGAAAATATTAAACCCACGTCTTTTACTGGTACACTAATCTAGTATTTAAAACCAATTACAGTTATTAGCCAACTAAAGGATAAGACCAAATAATAAAGTTAACTCCCTTCATAATAGGATTCCTTGATGGATTGGAATAAAAAAAAAAAATAAGAAAGGACAGTTATTGAACATGATAGTTTTCTTTTAAAAATAAAAGAAACTGCCTTGCCCTCATCTCTCGTCTATAAAAGAAAAACCACAATGATCCTTTTGTTAAGTTTTTTTTTTTCCATCATTAAAGTTACATACATGGTGGTTATTTAAGTAGATAGAGAGAAGAAGTGTGACAAGCAATAAAGTTTCAGAAAATGATATTTTAAAGTTAATCATGGTTGTATCGTCTTCTACTGGTATGTTTCTAAATCTTAAGTAAATGGTTAAGGTATGTTAAATTCAAGGATCTTTATATTTTTATTCCACATTAAATTTATATTCTTTTAACAGTTAGTATCAGAGCCCAACCGAATTGGATTCACATATCTTATAATTAAAGTTATTTTCATGTTTATATGCACATCTGATTGTTGGATTATAATTTAGTAAATTATGTTTATTTCTTTTAGTAATTGAATATTAAAGAATGACTTATGCAAAATTAGAAGAATATATATATTATAGTCAATTTTTTCTTTCATAGAATTTTTTAGTTTTTGACAGTTACAAAGTAACATGAAACATTAAGATTTATGATAGCAAATTACATGAAAATATATATTTTTAAATTTTATTTTAATTAGTAGATTGGAACTAGCCCAAAGGAGAGTCACTTTTACTAATTATATGAAATAATATATCATTTGTATTTACTTGAAAAGTTTAAATGGATACCCAAAGGTAACGGCATATAAGTAGTACAATTTCATTTTACAAAGTGATGTTTGAACATTAGTTATATTGTAGTTTTACCCAAAGGAAAAATTAAAGTAATATTAGTAGTTCATCATTTATAGTTTTCTGACATTTTGGCCTTATATGAGCATTATCTTATTTTCTACAGTTCCAACTTTATTACACTCTCTTGCTTCTGCAATAACAACTTTTGATGGGTCAAATTTTTCGGAATGGTATGAAAGGGTCTAGTTCTCATTGGGTGTATTAGATCTTGACATGGCTTTATTAAATGAGAAACCTCCAGAGGTTACTGTAGAAAGTACTGTAGAGGAGGTGCAACATTCAAAGGCTTGGATAAGGTCAAATAGACTCAGCCTTATGTTTATGAGAATGACCATTGCTGCCAATATCAAGACTTCTCTTCCTCAAACTGAGATAGCCTCAGAATTTCTGAAATCTATGATGGAACATTTTAAACATGTCGATAAGTCTCTTGCGGGCACTTTAATGGTTGAATTGACCATAATGAAATATGATGGTCAGAAAGGAATTCAACAACATATTCTAAATATGAATGAAAAAGCTGCAAATCTTAATGCATTAGGAATGAATGTTGATGAATCCTTCTTAGTGCAATTCATTCTTAACTCACTTCCTTCCCAGTTTGCTCCTTTCAAGATCCATTATAACACTACTAATGAACAATGGAACTTGAATGAGCTGACTAGTAACTGTATTCAAGAGGAAATGAGAATGAGGCAAGATGGACAACATTTAACTCTTATTGTAACTCATGGAGCTATGAAGAAGAAAGGCAAATTTGGAAAAAGAAAGAATTTTCCACTAAAGAATGTAAGTGGACCTAGAGAAACTAGCTAGAGTCATGATGGAAAATCTGTTGTCAAATGTTATTTTTGTGGCAAGAAAGGACATATGAAGAAGGACTGTATCAAACGCAAGAATTGGTTTGAAAAGAAAGGTATGCATTTTGCTTTTGTATGTTATGAATCAAATCTTGCTGAAGTTCCTTCTAATACTTGGTGGGTTGATTCTGCAGCCACTACTTATATTACAAATTTGATGCAGGGATTCCTTACAACCTGAAAACCGAAAGAAAGTGAAAAATTTCTCTATATGGGAAATTGACTCAAAGCAGAAGTGGTAGCGGTGGGTACCTATCGCTTACTCTTAGAGACTGGCCATCAATTGGATCTTATGAACACATTTTATGTACCTTCGTTTTCGAGAAATTTAATTTCTGCACCCAAATTAGATGATTTTGGATATTCAGTTACTTTTGATTGTAAAAGACTACGTTTGTTATTTAATTCAGTTATTATTGGTTTTGGTGTTTTATATGATGGTTTATATAAAATTTCTTTGAATCTTGAATTTGCATAAGCTTTAGTAAAGGATGGAATTTTGAAAAATCTAGACTTTACTGATTTTCAAGTATGTTTGGATTGCATTAAAGGAAAGCAAACCAAACATACAAAGAAAGGTGCCACAAAGAGTAATGAACTTCTTGAGATAATACACACAGATATTTGTGGACTTTTTTCAAATCCTTGTTTCACAGGAGAGAAATACTTTATCACCTTTATAGATTATTTATCTAGTTATGGTTATATATATCTAATTCATGATAGATCTCAGGCTATTAATATGCTTGAGTTGTACATTACAGAAGTCGAGAGATAATTAGATAGAAAAGTTAAAATTATTAGATCAAATCGAGGTGGTGAGTATTACAGTAGATATGATGAGTCGATTCAAAATTTGATAGGTTACATTTTTATAGTATTTTTAGCTTAAAATTTATCAGAAATTTTGGTATTTTTATTAATTTTGATTAGCTTTTATTTAGGTTTAATTAAGTTTTCGATTAAGTTCCCTTAATTCTTGATAAGTTTGATTTGAAGGGTTTTTAGACAGAAAAATAGCCGAAATCGCTGTAAAAATTTAGATGGGTCAAATTCCATTATTTAACCCATGACTTGCACGGTATTGTCCCGCAGGTGAAATGGAAACTTCCCAAGAGGTCACCCATCCTAAGATTTTTGTCAAGCGAGCACGCTTAACCCTAAAGTTCTTCCAACTCTCCAGCCATTTCACCAAAAGGCGCCTCTAATGATTAGTTATCTCATTTTCGATATATGATCTAATTCATTCCTATGTCCCGCATTCCACTACCCTAACTAGCCTGCTATCTTAGAAGCTCGCCAAGAGCCTTGCTCTACCCGCCCAATTAGGATCGCATTGTCGGGTCGGGATGTCACACGTCTATGCTATTGTTTGACTAGTTTTATCTCTAAACTCATGATCTTGTTTTTATTTCATATTATTTATGAAATTATTTTCAGATTTATTTGAGTTTTATTTAATTACTATGTCAAACTAAATTCTCATACTAGGGATTTGATGTAGCTTAACTTCTACTCCAATTTATGATATTAGATTTGTTTTTCTAAGATATAATTTATTATTGAATTTAATGCTTCCAGGCAGAGTTTCTCCCTTGAATTGATTTATTTCATTAATCACTGTCTAAAAAGGGTTTTTGATAAGAAAAGAGTAATAAATTACATGGGAATAATAACTTATGCGGAAGCTATATAGTTTGACTCATGGGGAGTTTTTATAATTTAACGACATTAGATTATGAATTCTTGAACAAACTATAAAACTTTATGATTTGATTAATGTTTGGTTGCATTATTGGAAGATAGGTGATTAGACGGGGTTAAAATAGCTAACAATACATCGGGAGAGCTTGTTAGTGACTTTAGGGTTATTTTCCCTACTTGAACAATTAAAATTGATTAACAAACTAATCAAATAAATTGGATAGAGTTAAGTGAAGTCAATATCCCTAGTAGCTTTTAAATCTTGATTTCTTTTCATCAATCAGTCTTATTTGAATTATTTTCTACTATTTTATTTTATTTTACTTACTTTTACAAATACCCTCTTTTATTATCGTTTAAATAATAATAGATTAAAATAATTTTGGTACTTAGTATACAATCTTTGTGGGACGATACCCTACTCACTCTTTATTACTTGTTGCGATTTCGTGAACTTGCGAAAGTTGTGATCAAGTTTTTGGCACCGTTACCGAGGATTGGCATTTTCAATATTAATACTAATTAATCTATTATTAATTTAGACATTTATTTTTCTATTATTTTAATTTTTTTCTAAAGTTTCTTTCAGGTGTTTATGCAAAGACGTTCTCAAAGTAGTGAGCCTTTAGTTTTTTATCTAGAAATTGAAAGGACTTTTCGAAGGAATAATGTAGCCAAGAGAAATCAAGAGCGTGAACAACGAAGGCAATCAACCATGGCTGGATTAGGAAACGAGATTCATAACTTAGTGGGGCAAGAGGAACAAGGGATATTGCAGCACCAGTTGGAATAAAATCAAAGAAATCCTGTTCCCACTTTACGTGACTACACTACCCCTTCTCTCAATGGAACCACCTCTAGCATCACCAGGCCTAGGGTAGAAGCTACCAATTTTGAGACAAAACCTGCCATTATTCAAATGCTTTCTATCTCAATTCAATATGGAGGGTTACCTAGTGAGGATCTAAATGCCCATATCACTAATTTCTTAAAGATTTATGATACCTTTAAGCAAATTGGAGTTTCTGAGGATGCTATTAGGTTGAGATTATTTCCTTTCACCCTGAGAGATAAGGCATGTGTTTGGTTACAATCATTCCCTGCAGGAAGTTTTACCTCATAGGATGAGCTAGCTAGAAAATTTTTGATAAAATTTTTTCCATCTTCAAAGACCACCAAGCTGCGCAATGAGATATTAAATTTTGCTCACCATGATCAAGAAAGTTTGTATGAAGCTTGGGAAAGATTCAAGGACCTATTGAGAAAGTGCTCACATCATGCTCTACCTAAGTGGTTACAAGTACAAACTTTCTATAATGTATTATCTCCTAATATTAAGATTACCTTGGATGCAGCTGCTGGAGGATCCTTTAAAAGAAAAGAAATTGATGAGGCCTATGATTTGATAGAGGAGATGGCGAGTAATAGCCATTATTAAAATTCTTTGGAAAGAAATAAGACTGCAAGAGTCTACAAAATTGATGCCATAACCACGCTCAATGCCAAGGTGGATAATATGGTAAGAAAGTTGGATTTGTTAACCACTAATTCTGTTAATTTTATTGTACAAGCTTGTGACAAGTGTAACGGTCAACATGGAGTTGGGGAATGCAAGTTGGATAATTTAAACCCTCAAATTTTGGAGCAAGTTAACTATGTGATGAATGTGACAAGTGTAATGGTCAACATGGAGTTGGGGAATGCATGTTGGATAATTTAAACCCTCAAACTTTGGAGCAAGTTAACTATGTGATGAATCAGGGAAGAAATAATTACCCATATTCTAACACTTACGATAACAGGTTGAGGAATCAGCCTAATCTTTCTTATGGGAATCCAAATAATGTTTTGAATGCACCACCAGGTTTTGCTCCTCGAGAGGAAAAAATTCACGAATATCTTCTTACTGCTCTCTCTAAATCTCACATGGAATTCATGAATGAAACTCAGGAGAATTTTAAAGTCCAACAAGCAGCATTTAGGAATTTGGAAGTGCAAATGGGACAATTGGCAAACATGATGGCTAATAGACCTCAAGGTTTATTGCCTAGTAATACTGAGAGGAACCCTAAAGAGCAAGTGATGACAATTACCTTGAGGAATGAAAAGCAATTAGAAGATCCACCAAGCAAAGAAGTAGAAAAAGAAAAGGCGATCGAGAAAGAAAGTCAAGCCCCCATCATCAATCTTGAAGAGGAAAGAGAAGTCAAGCCTTATGTGCCACCTATCCCTTTTCCTCAAAGGCTAAAGCAGTCTAAAGAAGATAAGAATTTCTTTAAATTTCTTGATGTTTTTAAAAAACTTCATATTAACATTCTTTTTTTAGAAGCTATTATGCAAATGCCTAATTATGCAAAGTTTTTAAAAGAAATTCTTGCAAAAAAGAGAAAGATTGATGATCAAAAAATGGTAATGCTGATGGAGGAATGTAGCGCAATCATTCAAAATAAATTGCCTCCAAAGTTAAAATACCCTAGGAATTTCTCTATACATTGCACCATTGGTAAATTTGATTTTGATAAAAATTTAGCTGATTTACGTGCAAGTATAAATCTTATGTCTTACAAATTGTTCAAGGAGTTAGAATTGGGGTAGCTCAACCTTACAAGAATGTCTCTATAATTGGCGGACCATTTAGTTAAATATCCAAGAGGAATTGTAAAAGACGTGCTCATCAAAGTAGGTAAGTTTATCTTTCCCATTGATTTTGTTATACTTGACATTGATGAAAATAGAGAAAGTTTCCTCATTCTTGGGTGACCATTCCTTGCTACCGCGAGAGCATTAATTGATGTCCATGAAGGTAAGCTGACTTTGAGGGTAGTGAAAGAAGAGGTAACCTTTGATATTCTTAAATCTTGCAACCATCTTATGAATCATAATGAATGTTTTAGAATCAATGATATTGATGAATGTGTGGAAAATACTTTGCATGATGCTAATTTTGAAGATACATTTGAGCAAAATAAAAAGCAATCTATTGCATTCA